>CM074289.1:423679-581179 GCA_037194245.1 Opsariichthys bidens
TGAGTTTTAATGTCATTTAAACAGCGATTGGTGATTCTCTGACTCTGACCGTCTGAAAAAGAGGAAAGTTTCATGTTTTCACTGTTTTCATGTTTTGTGAGTCATTTTATAATTCACTCGTCACTGTGACTTTTTCTCACTATTACCTTTTTTTTTCATTTCACAATTCTGACTTCTTTTTCTGAGAATTGCGAGATTTAAACTCACAATGACCTTTTTTGTGTTTGTTTCACACTTATTAGTATTCCAAAGTATTCTAAAGTATTTAGATGAAGTGACTAAACTTGAGTAATGTAACGAAATACGTCACAAATGACTTTTTAAAGCATGTATTTTGTAATCTGTAGTGAAACACATTTTAAAAGTAACACACCCAGCCCTGTGTATAAGAATGAAATGTAGGTTATGCACTGAGAGCGTCTCTGATGTTTCTTCTCTCAATCTCTCCAGGACTTTGACCATCACTGCCCCTGGGTGAACAACTGCATCGGGAGACGCAACTATCGCTTCTTCTTCCTCTTCCTCCTGTCTCTGACTCTCCACATGGTTGGCGTTTTTTCCGGCGGTCTTCTGTACGTCCTGGATCATCTGGAGAACTTGTGGGAATTGCACGCCGCTGTCACGTATCCTTTATCTACTGATTGTGTCATGGAAACGCAAAGATTATTGGTCAGACAGACAGATAGTCCCGCCTCCAAACTCATGTGATTGGCTGAGTCAGAAGTCGACATGTGGAGTGTTCAGAAATCATCATCGTGTTTCACTCTTCAGGAAGTGACTCAGAACTAATATTTTGAATAAGTGAATAAGTAATAAATTTTTAGCATATGTCCGAAAACGTCTAAACAAATTGTAAAATAGGCGCCATAATTAAATATGAGTCTACATTCTCACCTAAAAACTCTTAAAGCTACAGTTCATGGAACAACAAATGTAGTATTAGTAAAAAGAAATGCAGTGTATTTGCTTGTGGCTTCAAGCGGAGCCGTTGACCGGTAACCGTGATGTGACGTCACCTTGACAGTGTGTGCTCAGGCTGGCGGTCATGAGCGTCTCCGGTTTGTTCTTCGTTCCAGTCTTGGGTCTCGCCTGCTTCCATCTGGTTCTGGTGGCACGAGGACGCACGACAAACGAACAGGTGAGATCACGAGCGACACGGACCGAATTCTGCCGAACGCTCACCTTAACCTCACAAAACTACTCCACAGGGCTGGGTGGGTTACTTTTAAAATGTGTTTCACTACAGATTACAAAATACATGCTTTAAAAAGTCATTTGTAACGTATTTCGTTACATTACTCAAGTTTAGTCACTTCATCTAAATACTTTAGAATACTTTGGAATACTAATAAGTGTGAAACAAACACAAAAAAGATCATTGAGAGTTTTTATCTCACAATTCTGACTTTTTCCCTCAGAATTGTGAGATATAAAGTTGCAATTGTGAGTTATAAAGTCAGAATTATGAGATATAAACTCACAATATTGAGAAAAGTCAGAATTATGAGATAAAAACTCACAATATTGAGAAAAGTCAGAATTATGAGATATAAACTCACAATATTGAGAAAAGTCAGAATTATGAGATATAAACTCACAATATTGAGAAAAGTCAGAATTATGAGATATAAACTCACAATATTGAGAAAAGTCAGAATTATGAGATAAAAACTCACAATATTGAGAAAAGTCAGAATTATGAGATATAAACTCACAATATTGAGAAAAGTCAGAATTATGAGATATAAAGTCACAATATTGAGAAAAGTCAGAATTATGAGATATAAACTCACAATATTGAGAAAAGTCAGAATTATGAGATATAAAGTCACAATATTGAGAAAAGTCAGAATTATGAGATATAAACTCACAATTCTGAGAAAAAGAAGTCAGAATTGTGAAATGCAAAAAAAGCAAATAGTGAGAAAAAGTCACAGTGACGAGTGAATTATAAAATGACTCACAAAACATGAAAACAGTCGTGGATCATCAGGTCATGACAGGACAGTTCAGTTGTTTTTATAAATTCAGTCATTTTGTCTTGTTCAGGACAGAACTAAATAAAAATAATAAAAGTATTAAATGTTGATGAAACTGAACTGGTCTTTTTCAGACGGTCAGAGTCAGAGAATCACCAATCGCTGTTTAAATGACATTAAAACTCAAAGTAATCACTTTGGTAATCTAAAACACTTTTCAGATGGAACTGTAATCTGATTACCACCCATTTCAAATCAAACACAGTCACTCACATCTTGTGTTTTAAATACGTCACTGAGTCACTTGTGTTTCGTTACTCCTCGACCCTGTCCACAGGTGACCGGAAAGTTCCAGGGAGGAGTGAATCCGTTCACGCGCGGCTGCTGTCACAACGTACAGTTCGTGCTCTTCAGTCCCATCATGCCGAGGTGAGCGTCTCTTTTTCATCCTGCATGAGTAACAATAGCTTCACTTACATGGATGCATTTGGACTCGCATGGAATTCTAGGTGTGAGAATCAGACGGCAGCATTAATTCTCGCGGCACGCATGTTTAGGCGTGATGAGTCTGACCGAACGCTCTTTAAATGTCAGGTACACTGGGAAACCCAGAGACAGATCGCCGCCTCACATTCAGCCTCCTTTCCATCCGCCGCAGTCGCTCAAACTGACGCCGGTGAAGAGCGCCGACGACTGCGTCTCCAGCCGGACGCTCTCAGTGAAGGTACGGCGGGACTTCCCTTCATTACAGCCTGTGAATAAGTGACTGAGGTCAAGCATCACACCGAACTCACTCACGTGGTTTTATAGATACTGTATGTCGAGCTTCATGTTACAGAGTGTTTTTTCTCTGCTGGAGTCTGGTTCATTTTAGGGGATGTAGTTTTGGTTGACGGCCGGCGGTATCTTGTGTTTGTGTCAGTCTCTAGAGGATCCAGACAGTACGGGTCTGACCGGTCCACCTCCGCTGCCCCTAAACCAGATCCAGTCCTGCTCAAGAACCATTTGGCAGCTTTGGAAGGTGGGTGGACGTGCGGCGGCTCAAGCAGAATCATGTTTCTGGAAGGTCTAAACGTGTTCACGTCCTCTCATTGTGATTTATAATAGAGAGTTTGCTCCAGTCCAGAGCTGTGATGCCTTCAGGACACAAAACGAATCCTCTTCAGACTTCAGAGTCGCCCACCAAAGTGCTCTACCAAGTTCTTGGAGATCAGGTGAGACCCGGTTTAAACTGGTCAGAGCCGCGCGATACGACCGCGTGTCGCTTTCGCTCACCGTGAGGATCACAATATATCGAACTCAAATCTATGTTTGTCATGATCTGGTCTCTATGTATTCTGTTTCTTTCTTCCCCTGTCCTGTCAGTGGTCACATGTTCTGTCATTTGTCCTGTGATCTCGTCACCTGTGCCCCGCTCGTTATCCTCCGGTGTTTCTGTGTATATATTCCGTCTGCGTCAGTCCCAACACAGTTGCACAGTAACTTTCCGAGAGAGAGCAGGTGGATATCGAGCGGCTCATGCAGAATTGTAACACTGATTTTTCACGTAGAACAATAAAATGTAACTTTGTGTGCTTTGAGACGGGGCATAAAATCGTTTTGCCGTACAGTTCACGCGACGGGGGGTCGCAGAGCAGCAGCGCATGTATCATGGGCGTCGCGGGCTAAAAAGTTTGGGAACCCCTGGCTTAGATGACCGCTGGCTATTTTTTACTTCGATGCTTTAATGTACACGCGCTTCAGACGGAACGAAACCGGCCGATATTTAAATCTCTTACCGGATGATAGATTTGCTAGATAACACTAGATATGATTCGTAAAATCTGTCATCAAACCTCTACAACTCGCATTATGTACGATTTTCTGTGAAGCAGCTTTGAAATAAAGTGTAGATCTAAGATGGCTTTTTCCAGTAAAAATATCGGAACACGGTTTTACTGTAAAGCTGCATGTTCTTCTAGATGTTTGTTTGTGTTTCGCTGTAGATCGGGTCAAGGATCTCCCCGCTGGTTCCTCAGGAGCACGCCTCTGATCCCGGCCTGCTGCAGGCGGAGAATCCCGCGGCTCTGCAGTCCTCTCTGAATTCACGCTCGCTGAGTCTGAAACACTCCGGCCGCCGCGGAGCCGAGACTCTGGGTCCGCATCCGACCCAAGCCGTCCTCAGCAGCCGAACCGGGAGTCTGTCCTACGACAGTCTGCTGCGTCCGGCCGAGGGCGTCCAACGCGTGGGATACCAGGCGCCGTTCCTTCCCACGGATGGTCTGTCCCGAGGTCCCGGCGCACGCAACTGCAGCCCGGTGTTCGCGAATATCAGCCGGCATTCACCTCAACACCGCGAGCCGTCGCCCGTCCGCTACGACAGCCTCCCCAAACCGATCATGAGCTCCATCCAGGAGCGCCACGAGCCCGGCGAGAGGGACAAACCTCCTCTCGGGCCGGACGCCGGCATCTACGACACGCCCAGCAGACGCAGCCTTCCGCACGACTTCCGCGGCCCGTCGTCTCGTGGACCGACGCCGCCGGCGTACGGCTCGCGCGAGTTCCTCCTGAGCAGCGCGGCGTACGGATACGGGAGCAGGTCGCATCTGTCTTCCTCCTCCTCCTCGTCGCTCACCCGCGCGCCTCGGACCGCCAGCTCGCCGCTGCACTTCAACCGCTCGCTCTCGCCCTCTATCTATCACTCTCTGGAACGACAGTCCCAACTGCCTCCGCCCACGTTCCCTTCGGCTCTTCCCACCTCCTCCTACGGCCCTCAGAAAGCTCTGGCGTTCATCAGAGGAGAGGAAATACCCCGGCCTGAACTATGAGCCACGGAAATATCAGGGAATTTTAATAACGATTATGCAGACATTTCAATTCCTTGCCATATCCATTTACACTACTGCTCAACACTGATGATAATCATAAACGTCTCTTGAGCATCAAATCATCATATCAGAATCAGGATCATGTGACACTGAAGACTGGAGTAATTCAGCTTTGATCACTGGATATAAATTATATTTCACTGTAAATTCACATAGAAAACAGCTGATTTACACTGGAATAATATTTGACTATTTTTACTGTATTTTGGATCAAATAAATGCAGCTTTGATCACTGGATATAAATTATAATTTACTGTAGATTCACATAGAAAACAGATGATTTACATTGGAATAATATTTCACTATTTTTACTGTATTTTTGATCCAGCCTTGATGAGCAGAGGGACTTTCAAAAATGGTGATTATTACATTTTAACGGTTGTGTATGTATTTTTCAAATGTATTTACAGGAATATATTGCATACTAAAATTCTATTCCATGAGCAATTATTATTTATTTAGTTTCTTTTTCAAATTTTAATAACTCAGCTGAAGTATGGTGCTTTAAACTGAATCAAAGCAGTTATTTGTTAACTGTATAATTAAAAGACAAATATATTTGGTTTATTTCTCTTTTTTTCTGTATCAGTTTGTGTTTTATAGTTTATTTCTTGGCTAATAAATTTTCTTTTGTTGATTTCGTCGTTTTGGTTTGATCTTCTTTCACTGAACGCTATATTATCCTCATAAACTCGCCATGAAAGTGAAGTTTCGCTGGTCTTTTCCTCTCTATTGTTCTGAATATGGAGTGAAGCTTCTCGAACGAGAACAAATGTAGGCGGGGCTTGAATTGATTGGATGGTGGTGGTTTGCTATTGGTGGATGTCATGTGAGTGACAGGTGGCCCCGCCCTCATCATCAGAGGAAGATTTTCTGATTCAACATTATGACACGTGGATTTAATCATTTATATTAAACGCATCAATATTCCAGAGCTGCCAATAAAAACAAAGATTACACTAAATACTGTATGTCCTTGATTTCTTCAGTGGACGGGAATACTGTAAGGAAAATCCCATCCTTTATGGAAGCAAGAATTACATGTAATGCATGTCAGTGAACACGCCCTCTGGTGTTCACTGACATGCATTACATGTAATTCCACTGATAAAGTTTAATGATAAATGATTTAATGAGTCCTTGCACATCTTTTTGGACCGTGATATAATGAGTGAAAAGTGTCACTTTCAAAAGCAGTGTCGTGAAACTATATGGAAAGAGTGTAGTTTACGCTGATATCGTGCATTTACGATCACATTTTCTCCCTGAACTCGTTTTCTACAGCACTTAGTTTGTCTTACCCAGATCAGTTTGAAGTGTTCATGATGCAGACATTAAAATTGAAGCGCCCAAATGAATCGAGTCAATTTCTGGCGCATGCGCAGTGAGTCCGAGGAGAGCGCGACCCCTCTGATTCCGCGTGTCTGATGAACTCCAGTGATCTCGTTCAGCGTGAGCGCCTCTGAGCCGCTGTTATGGAATCACTTAGCCGCCCTTTGATCAAATATTAACATTGCTGTGCGAGCGCGCGCGCACTATATCGGTTTGAAAGGCTTTTATGGAGAGGTGTTTGATGTGCGCGCGCCTGGCTGGCTCGCCCGAGGAGGACCGATAACGAGGAGAAGCGCGTGTTATTGGCTGAGCCCGGATGATTCTGCGTCAGTGCAGAGGAGCACGAGCTCTGCTTCTGCACGATTATGTGTCTGGCATATCAAAGGTGCTGTAGTTCAGACGAGACTCTCTCACTGGAGCAGAAACTCAGAAGTGTGTGGAAGTCCTGAGAGCGCTTCATAGAGTTCCTGGATGAAGGTTTACTCTCAATTTAAACCCCTAAAGTTGTCATAGTAAGTCATAATTTGGACTTTTTATCATATAATCATGACTTTTTAAGTCTGAATTTCAACTTTATGAATCATAATTTTGACTTTTTGGCATAAAGATGACATAAAAGTTGAAATAATATAAAAAATCTCTATTATGACTTTCTATCATGATTTCGATTTGTCAATTTTCACTATTAATTTCATAATTAGTTCTTTTGAAAACATAATTATGACTTTCTAAGTCTGAATTTCAACTTTATGAATCATAATTTGACTTTTTGTCATAAAAATGACATAAAAGTTGAAATAATATAAAAAACTCAATTATGACTTTCTATCATGATTTCGATTTGTCAATTTTCACTATTAATTTCATAATTAGTTCTTTTGAAAACATAATTATGACTTTCTAAGTCTGAATTTCAACTTTATGAATCATAATTTTGACTTTTTGTCATAAAAATGATTGAAAAGTTGAAATAATATAAAAAAAACTCAATTATGACTTTCTATCATAATTTCAATTTGGTCAATTTTCACTATTAATTTCATAATTAGTACTTTTGAAAATATAATTATGACTTTTTAAGTCTGAATTTCAACTTTATGAATCATAATTTTGACTTTTTGTCATAAAAATGATTGAAAAGTTTAAATAATATTTAAAAAAACTCAATTATGACTTTCTATCATAATTTCAGTTGTCAATTTTCACTATTAATTTCATAATTAGTACTTTTGAAAATATAATCATGACTTTTTAAGTCTGAATTTAAACTTTATAAATCATAATTTTGACTTTTTGTCATAAAGATGACATAAAAGTTGAAATAATATAAAAAAACCTCAATTATGACTTTCTATCATAATTTCAATTTGTCAATTTTCACTATTGATTTCATAATTAGTACTTTTGAAAATATAATTATGACTTTTTAAGTCTGAATTTCAACTTTATGAATCATAATTTTGACTTTTTGTCATAAAGATGACATAAAAGTTGAAATAATATAAAAAAACCTCAATTATGACTTTCTATCATAATTTCAATTTGTCAATTTTCACTATTGATTTCATAATTAGTACTTTTGAAAATATAATTATGACTTTTTAAGTCTGAATTTCAACTTTATGAATCATAATTTTGACTTTGTCATAAAAATTACAGTCGAAAAACAAAATAAAGGCTCAATTATGACTGTCAATTTCGACTGTCATAATTTTGTCTTTTTAATGTTATAATTATTACTTTTTAAAATATTCTTTATAATCATAATTTTCACTTAGTCATAATTTTAACTGTCAGTTCACTTTTTAAGTCAATTATAACTTTTTGTTATAATTTTGACATTGTAATATTGTAATAACTATTACTTTTTAAATCATAATTATGACAATCATAATTAAGAATTTCAACTTTTTGTTATAATTTGTACTTTTAATATCATAATTAAGTCATACTTTTGACTTAGTATGTCAATTTCAACATTTTGTCATCAAAGTTTTGACTTTTTGTCATAATTTTGACTTTTTGTCATAATTATAACTTTTTATGTCAGAATTTCAACTTTATAAATGATAATTTTGACTTAGTAGACATAATTTTTTACTTTAATTCACTTTTTAAATCAGATTTTAACTTTGTCAGTTTCTTTTTAAAATATAATTTTGACTTTTAATGTCATAATTAAGTCATAATTTCGATTTAGTATGTCAATTTCAACATTTTATCATCATAATTTTGACTTTTTGTCAAATTTTGACTTTTTATGTCAGAATAATCATAATAATCTCTTTTTAAATCATAATTTTGATTTAGTAGACAATTTTAATTTGTCAGAACTTTAACTTTTTGTCAGTTTTTTTTTAATATAATTTTGACTTTTTAATGTCATAATTAAGTCATAATTTCGACATTTTTGTCATAAGTTTGACTTTTTATGTCAATTTTGACTTTTTATCATAATTGACAAGTCAGAATTTCGATTTTATAAATCATTATTTCATCATTTTTACTGTCAATTCACTTTTTGTTGTAATTTAAACTTTTTTTCATTATTTTGACTTTACATGTCATAATTATGACTTTAATATATTAATTATGACTTTTTAAATCATAATTACTCAAGTCATAATTGATTTAAGTGAGAATTTCAGCTAGTGTTATAATTTCAACTTTTCAATGTCATAATAAAGTCATAATTTCAAGTGTTAATTTCAACATCTTGTCATAATTTTGACTTTTTATGTCATAATTGACTTTCCAAGTCAGAATTTTAACTTTATAAATCATAATTTCGACTTTTTATATCATAATTATTACTCTGTAAATTATAATATTGACTTTTTAATATTTTAAATGTCATTTTATACCTAAACATATACCTGCTTTTTACATAAAATTCCCACAAAGATTTTATATAAAACTATATGAGTATGGTTGTTAAATATCAATGTTCACTAATACAGTCAATCTTATATTTAATCTTTTATTCATATGATAAACTTATTTTAGTTTTTCAGTATTTTACAGTAAAATTTATTCTGCTGTTTTTCTATAAAAACTGACTATATACTTTCTTAATTTGCATGCATTCAATTAGCATTTGTTAGCATTTTTCATAAATGTACATGTAATGTTTACTGATAAGGCAATTCATATTTATTTTATTTTTACAGTATTTTAATGTATTTTTTTCATAAATATATTTAAGTTTGCGTACAGTTTTCAGTGGTGTTTTTCAGATGAAATGTAGTTCGGCTGTTTTTAATGAATGTTTTCTCGGATGAAGATGGCGTACGGCACGAGTCTGTCTGCTATTGTGGTTTAAATTCAGCGTCGTTCGGCTGGATTTCAACACTCTCGGTCCCGCATGATGAAATGCCTCCTGCTGTGATGACTGAGAGAGCCGAATAAATCATCCGGCCGGATAGCTGCTCTCCAGGGGAAGTTGTCTTACATTTATTATTAATCACAATTCAGAAAGAGTTGTTCCCTGTTTATTATTCATCATAAAGCGCTCTGGGCTCTTCCCAACATGGAGAAGCCTGAGGGAGTGTGTGTGTGTGTGACTGTGCGACCCTTCGGCCGATCCGTCAGGACTCGAGTACCTGTGGAAGCTTGTGAGAGAAGTACTTGCTACGTTTTATCTCATGATTCTATTTTGTCAAAATCAAATTGTGAAAAATTAACTAGCAATTGTAAGAACCAAGTCAGAATTGCGGTACGGGACAATTCTGACTATTTCTCGCAACTTTTTTTACTTTATTTATCGCAATTCTCATTTTATTTCTCACAATTTTTACTTTATTTCTTGCTATTCTGACTGTCTCGCAAAATGTACTTTATTTCGCGCAATTTTTACTTTATTCTCGCAATTCTTATGTTATTTCTCTCAATTCTGACTTTTTCTTGCATTTCTGACTTTATTTCTCACAATTTTTACTCTTCGCAATCCTGACTATATTTCTCGCAATTTTTACTTTAATCCTCGCAATTCTGACAGTATTTCCTGCCATTTTTACTTTATATCTCACAATTCTGAAGTTATTTCCCGCAATTTTTACTTTATTTTTCGCAGTTCTGACTTTATTTCTCGCAATTCTAATGTTATTTCTCACAATTTTTACTTTATTTCTTACAATTCTGATGTTATTTCTCAAAATTTTTAATTTAGTTCTCGCAATTCTGACATTATTTCTCCTAATTCTAAATTTATTTCTCACAATTTTTTCTTTACTTCTCACAATTCGGACATTATTTCTTGCAATTTTTACTTTAATCCTCACAATTCTGAGAGTATTTCCTGCAATTTTTACTTTTTATCTCACAAATCTGACATTATTTCTCGCAATTCTGACTTTATTTCCTGCAATTTTTACTTTATTAATCGCAATTCTCATTTTATTTCTCACGATTTTTACTTTATTTCTTGCTATTCTGATGTTATTTCTTGCAATTTTTACTTTATTTCTTGCAATTCTGACTTTCTCGCAAATTGTACTGTATTTCTCGCAATTTTTACATTATTCTCGCAGTTCTTATGCTATTTCTCACAATTGTGACTTTTTCTTGCATTTCTGACTTTATTTCTCACAATTTTTACTTTTCGCAATCCTGACTATATTTCCTGCAATTTTTACTTTATATCTCACAATTCTAATGTTATTTCTCACAATTTTTACTTTATTTCTCGCAATTCTGACTTTATTTTGTCGTAATTCTGACTTTATTTCTTGCCATTTTTACTTTATTTCTTACAATTCTGATGTTATTTCTCAAAATTCTGAATTTATTTCTCACTAAATGTACTTTATTTCTCTGACTTTATTTCTCGCAATTCTGACATTATTTCTCCTAATTCTAAATTTATTTCTCACAATTTTTTCTTTACTCCTCACAATTCGGACATTATTTCTCGCAATTTTTACTTTAATCCTCACAATTCTGAGAGTATTTCCTGCAATTTTTACTTTTTATCTCACAATTCTGACGTTATTTCTCGCAATTCTGACTTTATTTCCTGCAATTTTTACTTTATTTCTCACAATTCTGAATTTATTTCTCAAAATTTTTACTTTATTTCTCACAACTTTTTTTTACTTTATTAATCGCAATTCTCATTTTATTTCTTGCAATTTTTACTTTATTTCTTGCAATTCTTATGTTATTTCTCAAATTCTGAATTTATTTCTCGCTAAATCTACTTTATTTCTTGCAATTCTGAGTTTCTTCCTTGCAATTTTGTCTGTATTTCTCACAACTGCAAGTTTGTTTGATCGCAATTCTGACTATTTCTCGCAAGTGTTTTTATTTCACAATTCAGCCTTTTTCATGATTCCAATTTTACATTTCACTTTATAACTCACAACTGTGACTTTTTTCTCTCAGAATTGTGATATAAACTCGTAAAAGCGAGTTCTAAAGTCAGAATTGTGAGAGTCGCAGTTACCGTTTTTATTTGGTTCCGCGGCAGAAGTGAACAGGAATCGGACGGTGAGTGTCGTGTTTCAGCAGTAGTTCAGTGTGTTTCTCTCTCAGACGGTGAACGAGTTTCTGTGTGATTATGTAAATGCTGCTGAGGGACATTCAGAAGGCATCAGTGAGTCTGTTTCAGAAACGTTTGTGTGGGTTCAGCCCGCGGGACTGTGGGATTGATGGAATCTGATGTTTGTGTGTCTCTGTTTATTATTTCCTCGAGAGCGTCACATGAACACGGTGACCAATGGGAGTCCGGCAGGTGTTTGATCCCTCTATAAAGATGAAAATGCCTCGTATAGTCTCTTCTGATTAAAGCGCATGAATAATAGGCTCAGTTATTGCTCAACTCGCTCAAAATCTTGAAAGGAGATGTTTCTGGTTGTTGACTGTTTTGTGTGTCACAGGTTGTTTTCTGAGAATAGAGACCAGTTTCCCATCATGCTCCTCCTGAGACACGTTATCTGTCTCCACATCGGTGATGTTAGTAGTAGTTAGCGGGGTTATATCTCAAATATTTCGCTGCGCTGCATGTCTGTGGTTTTTGAATCTTTGCTTCTTGCTGTTTGTAGTTTGTGTCAGAAGAGCTGCTGCTCCTTCACTTACAGAGGAACTTCTGAGAGTAAAGCATCTCACTGAGAATGACAGTTCAGCTGGATTCACCGGAGAACTGGAGCATATATTGTGAAGATGTGTGTGAGTGTGTGAGAGAGAGAGTGTGTGTGTGTGTGTGTGTGAGAGAGAGAGAGAGAGAGAGAGAGAGAGTGTGTGTGGGTAATACAAGAAAAATTCTGATCTTGTGGGACATTTTGTTGGTCCCCATGAGGAAACAAGCTTATAAATCATACAGAATGATCTTTTTTGAAAATGTAAAATAGCAGAACATTTTGTGTGATGGGCAGGTTTAGGGGTGGGGGGGGCAGAATGTAAAGTTTGTACAGTAGAAAAACCATTACGTCTATGGAATGACCCCATAAACCATGAAAACACAACATGTGTGTGTGTGTGTGTGCGAGTGTGAGTGTGTGTGTGTGTGTGTGTGAGTGTGTACTTGTTTTCCTTGCATTGTGGGGACATTTTTTTGGTCCCCATGAGGAAACAAGCTTATAAATCACACAGAATGATCTTTTTTGAAAATCTAAACTAGCAGAACATTTTCAGTGAGGGTTAAGTTTTTTTTTTTTTTTGGGGGGGGGGGGGGGGTGAATGTACAGTTTGTTCAGTATAAAAACCATTACGCCTATGGAATGACCCCATAAAACACATTAACACAACATGTGTGTGTGAGTGTGTGTGTGTGAGAGAGAGAGAGTGTGTGTGTGTGTGTGTGTGTGTGTCAGCTGCGCTGCATCACTCGGCCCTCCTCGTTCTCTGTCGTCTCTCTCTAGTTTAATGAATGTTAACGATCATCTCGTTTCATGAATGTCAGACTCTGCCCGCATGTCGCGCTCCTCCAGCGATCAGTGCGCGGATCGTGCTGTTGATTCAGCAGCTCTTCCACTGCGCTGAGGTGCGCGCGCTCGCGTGCGTGCGTGCGAGTGTGTGTGTGTGTGTGTGTGAGAGCATGATCGAGTGCATGTGGACGCGTGAGGCAGGAGGAACGATGCCCGCTCGTGTGTGAGGCTGGCAGAGAGACAGCCGTATCTGCACCGGAGAAACGCCAGACACGTCGCTCTGCGCCGCCAGCATGCCCGCGGAGGTGAAGGAGGTGAGTGTCTCCGCGCGTCTTGTTCTGTGTGGTGCGGCATGTGGATGGGTGGACATCGCCTGCTCTGGATCTTTCCACGCGCCGCTGCTGCGGATTGCGTTTGCGCGCGCTGCGGGCTGAAACACACGTGCATGCGATGCACGCGTGCGTTCGGTGTTCTTGCGTGTTTTGGCAGTGAGATTTAAACTCTGGTGGCTGTGGGAATGACGCGCCGCGCCGCGCTGGATGCGGCGTGAACTCGACTGGCATACCAAAACACGCAGCCGCGCGCGCTACTGCGACTGCGGGCGGAATCACATGCAGATCGGGATGAAGTTCGCCGTCGCTCCGTGATTCATGCGTCCTACTTGGGTTTGTGACCGCGCTTTGGATGCGCGCTGCCCTTGAGCGAGTCTCTGACACTGTGTGATGATTCCAGCATGTGCACGAGCGGCCGGAGGATGGATGGATGGATGGATGGATCCACTTGACATGACGTATTTTGTAAGACGGGTTTCAAGCCATGTAAAATCATCCGGCGCTTGGTGAGACTGAAAAACACAAAATCATTCATGACATATTTACCTTTCATCACACTGCAATAACTCGCTCCAGCTCTGAAACGACTTTCCTTAAAGCATATCTACATTTTATAATCATTTGAACGTTTGATTTCATTCAAATAACTTCAATATTAGATTATATATGACTCACTTGTCCCTGATGAAGTAAAACTGTACTACCCATGTTTTTTTGATATCATTATTATTCCCATGGTAAATATCATGCGCTACAAAAGTGTAGAAACAATTTCACAACTACAATTTGTCATGAAAAACATTGAATTGAACATGAAAATGTGAAGTAGAAGCAGTGAAATGGGATTTTCTTGTAAAACGTACAGCAATAATCTTTGTTTTGGTTGCATTTTGTGGTTCAGAGAGTGGCAACCAAGATATGAATGAATCAAAATACATTCGTTTCCATTTTCAAAGCGTCGCTATTACTCGTATAGTTGGCCATTTGAACCTGCATAGCAACACCCTAACAACCACCATCAAACTCTTATATTCTCTACTCACAGTTTCAGCGTGGTTCTGTATGGTTCTGAACTGAATTTTAAAGAGAAATGTTCTACATTTGGAGTAAATGATTGCATAATGCTTTCATGTTTAACAAGTTTTTTTTCTTGTGATAAAGTATGTTTAATTCATAAAATGTTATTTCAATTATATATGGGTTACAACAAAAGGAATAAATTGAAACTAAATCCATAAAGTCTCTTAAAAGGTTCTATGAAGCACCTTTAAGTTCCCATATAGAACCTTCTAGGTGTACAGAAGAGTGTTGGATGTTACTTAAAGCATCAGTTCACCTCAGGATTAACATCTCCTGATGATTCCCTCTCCTCCTGCATGTCATCAAGATGTTCTTTCTTTCTTTCTTCAGTGGAGAAGAAATGAAGGAACTCATTCCAGGATTGTTCTCCATATAGTGGACTTCACTGGGGTTCAACGGGTCCAAATGTCAGTTTCAGTGCAGCTTCAAAGATCTACATGATCCAGACGAGGAATGAGAGTCTGATCTAGAGAAACCGTCGCACATTTGATACAGAAATATAGTTTTTAAGCACAAATGCTGGTCTTGCTCTGCTCTGATGCGCCACACATCACGTCATCACGCTGGAGAGGTCACGTGACGTAGGAGGAAGTACCGATCTCCTTTACACTAAAAGTAAATCAACGATGTCGGACGATTTTGAAGTTGGTGGAGAAAATGAGATTTTGATGAGATGAGAGTTTTTCGCCTAACGTCACGTGACCTCTCCAGCGTGATGACGTGATGTGTGGCGCATCAGAGCAGCGCAAGACCAGCATTTGTGCTTAAAAACTATATTTCTGTATCAAATGTGCGACGGTTTCTCTAGATCAGACTCTCATTCCTCGTCTGGATCATGTAGATCTTTGAAGCTGCACTGAAACTGACATTTGGACCCGTTGAACCCCAGTGAAGTCCACTATCCCTTCATTTCTTCTCCACTGAAGAAAGACAGACATGAACATCATGATGACATGCAGGAGAGGCAATTATCATAACATGAAGTAATGCTTTAATGAACCCAAACACAAAGTCAGGACAGATCCAGGCAGAAATTTGTCAGTGCAGAACAAAAGCACATTCACGATGCCTGAATCCACAGCGATCAGTTCGAGAGTGATGCTCGTTTCCATGGCGTCACCGTACGGCCACATCAACAGCACATCCATCCTGGCGTGAGCTCGCTCTCGGTGCGCCGCCTGAAGCATTTCATCACACGCTGTGCTTTAAAGAGATTGCTTTATGACGGCGATACAGAGGCTGATGCAGATGTGATCATTCTGAGAGATTCAGAGCGATGGAAACCCTCACGATCCAGAGAATGCAGCGTCAGAATTAAATCACATTGGGCTTTAAAGAGGAAATGATCAACATGCAGCTCAATCCGGATTCTTTTTAGATTGAACGAGACCTGTTGAGTTACAGTGACCCAAAAATATCTGCCGTGCCGAGTCACATTTACACAACACAGACCGTTTCAAAACAGCGTCACATTAATAAACAGAAAATAACAGTATTATTGATGCAAACTTCAACAGATTTTAGACAAATATTCTGCTGTAAAGCCAAAGTCTTTAGAGTTTTATCATTTAGATGAACTCCGTTCATGCGTGAATGTCATCGCATTAGATAAGAAATCAAAACACAAAAATGATTTCCTAGTTTTTCAATTAAGTTTGTATGGTTTGAAATAATAAATCTACGGTTTAACTTAAAGTAAATCTCCTTAATACAAAGAAAGGAATTAGTTGAATCAAAATGTGATGTAATCTGAAGAACCAGCGTTGGGGAAAGTTACCTTTAACAGTAACGTGTTACAATATTGCGTTACTCCCTAAAAAAACCTCGATACTAATTGCGTCACGTGGTTACTTTTTATGGCAAGTAATGTTACATTGGAAACACTTTACAATAAGGTTCATTAGTTAATCATTAGTTAGTGTATTAACTAACATGAACTAACCATAATCAACACATTTGTTACTGTATTTACTAATCTTCGTTAATGTTAGTTAATGAAAATACAGTACATTGTTTGTTCATGTTAGTTCACAGTAACTAATGTTAACAAGATTTTGATAATGTGTTAGTGTTACTAATACGTTACTCCCTAAAAAAATTGTGCTTTTATGCAAAGTAATATGTTACATTATTTTTGCATTACTCCCTAAAAAGTAACTAATTTCTTTACATAGTTACTTTTTATGGCATGCAATGTTACATTACTTTTGCATTACTCTCTTAAATAGTAACTTTTTATGGAAAGCATAATGTGTTACATTACTTTTGTGTTACATTGTTGTTACATTACTTTTGCGTTGCGCCCTAAAAGTAACAAATTATGTTGGTTACATTTTATGAAAAATTATGCGTTACGTTGCTTTTGCGTTACTCCCTAAAAATAACTAATTGGATTACTTAGTTACTTTTTATGGCATGCAATGTTACATTACTTTTGCATTACTCTCTTAAATAGTTACTTTTTATGGAAAGCATAATGTGTTACATTACTTTTGTGTTACATTGTTGTTACTTTACTTTTGCGTTACTCCCTAAAATTAACGAATTGCTTTACTTAGTTACTTTTTATGGAAAGTAATGTTTTACATTACGTTTGGATTACTCCCTAAAAAGTAACTAATTGTGTTGGTTACTTTTTATGAAAAATTATGCGTTACGTTGCTTTTGCGTTACTCCCTAAAAATAACTAATTGCAGTTCTTAGGTGCTTTTTATGGCATGCAATGTTACATTACTTTTGCATTACTCCCTTAAAAAATAACTTGTTTTACTTAGTTACTTTTTATGAAAAGTAATGTGTTACGTTACTTTTGAGTTACTCCCAAAATGTAAGCTAACTAATTGGGTTAGTTACTTTTTATGGAATGTAATGTTACATTACAGTTTGCTTTTCACAGTTTTTATTCATTTGGACAAACACTGAATCTGTTTTGTGCAAGTGAGATGAGTAAATGTACGCTCACATCTGAACGATATAGTCTCTGAGTTATTTTCCCACTCTTGTTAGCAGTTACCGTGCAAATGTTTATGTAAGTTGTCTCTTAAAGCTGCGTCTTGTGTTTATGAGGTTGTTTGGAGGCTGAACTCATGTATAATTCACTGGTGCTCTGGGAGGAAGTTCTGCTGATTTTTCTTAAGAGTGTTTGCGCCGTCGCTGGGTTGAGAATCATTTTGTGAAATTGCCCAGAGGTGATTTTCACAACTGTATTTTTTTGCGATTTCATCAAAGGCTTGCAGTGATCTTGTGACGCTCTTTTATGTGGGACGATTTGATAAACTCTGTCGTGAATAAGCGTGCTTGTTAAAATGCTTTATAAACACGGGGACCTGCTCAGATCTCGTGTTAATGTCGATTCTCCTCCATATTCCTTCCTTTCGTCCAAAAGAAGCCGGACCCGGAGGAACTGCCTGGCGAACCTTCAGCTCAAGACACCAAAGAGAAGACAGAGGAGGTTCTTCCAGTGGAGGAGACGGCGGACGCTCCGTCCTCAGACACGTCTACGGTCGCCTCACATCACACAGAACCTCAAGTAGGTCAATGAGAAGTTGACACATGGTCTGCTTATACTAACAAACATTTGTTTAATTACTGGGACAAAATAAGTTGTTGATTTAACTTGAAGTAAGACTACCCGGTTACTTTGAGTTAAACCAACAAATCATCTTTTACAGTGAGTGTGTCATAACACTATGGAAGCCCGTTCCCGCCACTGTTGAGAAAAAAATATTCTGTAAGTCATAATATTGAGAAACTTTCTCATAATAATGATTTAGTATCTCATAATAATGACTTAACATCTCATAATAATGACTTAACATCTGATTACTAAGTCATTATTATGAGATACTAAGTCATTATTATGAGATGTTAAGTCATTATTATGAGATATTAAGTCATTATTATGAGATGTTAAGTCATTATTATGAGATACTAAGTCATTATTATGAGATACTAAGTCATTATTATGAGATGTTAAGTCATTATTATGAGATATTAAGTCATTATTATGAGATGTTAAGTCATTATTATGAGATACTAAGTCATTATTATGAGATACTAAGTCATTATTATGAGATACTAAGTCATTATTATGAGATACTAAGTCATTATTATGAGATATTAAGTCATTATTATGAGATGTTAAGTCATTATTATGAGATACTAAATCATTATTATGAGATGTTAAGTCATTATTATGAGATATTAAGTCATTATTATGAGATATTAAGTCATTATTATGAGATGTTAAGTCATTATTATGAGATACTAAGTCATTATTATGAGATACTAAGTCATTATTATGAGATACTAAGTCATTATTATGAGATACTAAGTCATTATTATGAGATATTAAGTCATTATTATGAGATGTTAAGTCATTATTATGAGATGTTAAGTCATTATTATGAGATACTAAGTCATTATTATGAGATATTAAGTCATTATTATGAGATGTTAAGTCATTATTATGAGATACTAAGTCATTATTATGAGATACTAAGTCATTATTATGAGATATTAAGTCATTATTATGAGATGTTAAGTTATTATTATGAGATGCTAAGTCATTATTATGAGATACTAAGTCATTATTATGAGATATTAAGTCATTATTATGAGATGTTAAGTCATTATTATGAGATGTTAAGTCATTATTATGAGATACTAAGTCATTATTATGAGATACATAGTCATTATTATGAGATACTAAGTCATTATTATGAGATACTAAGTCATTATTATGAGATACTAAGTCATTATTATGAGATACTAAGTCATTATTATGAGATGTTAAGTCGTTATTATGAGATATTAAGTCATTATTATGAGATACTAAGTCATTATTATGAGATACTAAGTCATTATTATGAGATACTAAGTCATTATTATGAGATATTAAGTCATTATTATGAGATATTAAGTCATTATTATGAGATGTTAAGTCATTATTATGAGATACTAAGTCATTATTATGAGATACTAAGTCATTATTATGAGATACTAAGTCATTATTATGAGATATTAAGTCATTATTATGAGATGTTAAGTCATTATTATGAGATGTTAAGTCATTATTATGAGATACTAAGTCATTATTATGAGATATTAAGTCATTATTATGAGATGTTAAGTCATTATTATGAGATACTAAGTCATTATTATGAGATACTAAGTCATTATTATGAGATATTAAGTCATTATTATGAGATGTTAAGTTATTATTATGAGATGCTAAGTCATTATTATGAGATACTAAGTCATTATTATGAGATATTAAGTCATTATTATGAGATGTTAAGTCATTATTATGAGATGTTAAGTCATTATTATGAGATACTAAGTCATTATTATGAGATACATAGTCATTATTATGAGATACTAAGTCATTATGAGATACTAAGTCATTATTATGAGATACTAAGTCATTATTATGAGATACTAAGTCATTATTATGAGATGTTAAGTCGTTATTATGAGATATTAAGTCATTATTATGAGATACTAAGTCATTATTATGAGATACTAAGTCATTATTATGAGATATTAAGTCATTATTATGAGATACTAAGTCATTATTATGAGATGTTAAGTCATTATTATGAGATGTTAAGTCATTATTATGAGATACTAAGTCATTATTATGAGATACTAAGTCATTATTATGAGATGTTAAGTCATTATTATGAGATATTAAGTCATTATTATGAGATACTAAGTCATTATTATGAGATGTTAAGTCATTATTATGAGATGTTAAGTCATTATTATGAGATACTAAGTCATTATTATGAGATACATAGTCATTATTATGAGATGTTAAGTCATTATTATGAGATACTAAGTCATTATTATGAGATACTAAGTCATTATTATGAGATATTAAGTCATTATTATGAGATGTTAAGTCATTATTATGAGATACATAGTCATTATTATGAGATGTTAAGTCATTATTATGAGATGTTAAGTCATTATTATGAGATACTAAGTCATTATTATGAGATACATAGTCATTATTATGAGATACTAAGTCATTATTATGAGATACTAAGTCATTATTATGAGATATTAAGTCATTATTATGAGATGTTAAGTCATTATTATGAGATACTAAGTCATTATTATGAGATATTAAGTCATTATTATGAGATGTTAAGTCATTATTATGAGATACTAAGTCATTATTATGAGATACTAAGTCATTATTATGAGATGTTAAGTCATTATTATGAGATACTAAGTCATTATTATGAGATACATAGTCATTATTATGAGATACTAAGTCATTATTATGAGATACTAAGTCATTATTATGAGATACTAAGTCATTATTATGAGATACTAAGTCATTATTATGAGATGTTAAGTCATTATTATGAGATACTAAATCATTATTATGAGATGTTAAGTCATTATTATGAGATGTTAAGTCATTATTATGAGATACTAAGTCATTATTATGAGATGTTAAGTCATTATTATGAGATGTTAAGTCATTATTATGAGATGTTAAGTCATTATTATGAGATGTTAAGTCATTATTATGAGATACATAGTCATTATTATGAGATGTTAAGTCATTATTATGAGATACTAAGTCATTATTATGAGATACTAAGTCATTATTATGAGATGTTAAGTCATTATTATGAGATACTAAGTCATTATTATGAGATACTAAGTCATTATTATGAGATGTTAAGTCATTATTATGAGATACTAAGTCATTATTATGAGATACTAAGTCATTATTATGAGATACTAAGTCATTATTATGAGATACTAAGTCATTATTATGAGATGTTAAGTCATTATTATGAGATACTAAGTCATTATTATGAGATGTTAAGTCATTATTATGAGATACATAGTCATTATTATGAGATACTAAGTCATTATTATGAGATACTAAGTCATTATTATGAGATACTAAGTCATTATTATGAGATACTAAGTCATTATTATGAGATGTTAAGTCATTATTATGAGATACTAAATCATTATTATGAGATGTTAAGTCATTATTATGAGATACTAAATCATTATTATGAGATGCTAAGTCATTATTATGAGATGTTAAGTCATTATTATGAGATACTAAGTCATTATTATGAGATGTTAAGTCATTATTATGAGATACTAAATCATTATTATGAGATGTTAAGTCATTATTATGAGATACTAAGTCATTATTATGAGATGTTAAGTCATTATTATGAGATACATAGTCATTATTATGAGATACTAAGTCATTATTATGAGATACTAAGTCATTATTATGAGATACTAAGTCATTATTATGAGATACTAAGTCATTATTATGAGATACTAAGTCATTATTATGAGATGTTAAGTCATTATTATGAGATACTAAGTCATTATTATGAGATACTAAATCATTATTATGAGATATTAAGTCATTATTATGAGATACTAAGTCATTATTATGAGATGTTAAGTCATTATTATGAGATACTAAGTCATTATTATGAGATACTAAGTCATTATTATGAGATATTAAGTCATTATTATGAGATATTAAGTCATTATTATGAGATACTAAGTCATTATTATGAGATATTAAGTCATTATTATGAGATATTAAGTCATTATTATGAGATATTAAGTCATTATAATGAGACACTAAGTCATTATTATGAGAAAAGTTTCTCATTATTATGACTTAGAGAATTTTTTTTTCTCAACAGTGGCGGGAACGGGCTTCCATATAACACAGTGCATTAAGTGAACAAAAAAGGATTTTAATCTTTAAATATTCATAGTTTGGGTAGCTTTTGAGAACAACAAAGTGATTATTTTAACCTGTTCTTATTCTTTTTTTAGAGTCATTTTTAATTCATGTCGAATGATTTCTTTTGAAATGCTTTCTTCTGCATAAAAAGTATTATTTACAGCACTAAAAACAAACCGACCCTGCTGAAAAAAACAAGCTCAAACCAGCCTAAGCTGTTGGGATGGTCTTCCCTGGTTTAAGCTGGTCTCCCAGGTTGCCCAAGCTGGTGTTCGGCTGGTTTTTAGCAGGTCTCCCAGTCCGAAACCCTTCTAAAAGCCGCCTGCTAAACCAGCAGTGACCAGCTATCCAGCTTCGGCTGGTTTTTGCGGTTGTTTTCAGCAGGGTTTGTTAGCGAGCACACGCTGAGGATTGCGCGATGTTTCTGTGCTGGTTTTGTAGACTGAGAGTTCAGGCATCGGGACAGAGAAGTCGTCCAGCCCTGACAGTGAAACAAACCCGCTCAGCTCCAGCAGCTCCAATGAACAGGTCGTGCCGAATGTCCTGAAGGTGAAAGTCACACACAGATCATTCATATGGAGGTCCAGTAAGATGCCCTTTCTTGATACATTCTTTGGGGAAGAACTCTTCAGTGAGTTCTATGATGAACTCTAGGGTTCTAGACTCAATTTATGCCGAAAAGATTCTATATATATTATTGACAGGGCTGGGTGGGTTACTTTTAAAAATGTATTTCAAAATACATGCTTTAAAAAGTCATTTGTGACGTATTTTGTTACATTACTCAAGTTTAGTCACTTCATCTAAATACTTTAGAATACTTTGGAATACTAATAAGTGTGAAACAAACACAAAAAAGATCATTGAGAGTTTTTATCTCACAATTCTGACTTTTTCCCTCAGAATTGAGTGATATAAAGTTGCAATTGTGAGTTATAAAGTCAGAATTATGAGATATAAACTGACAATATTGAGAAAAGTCAGAATTATGAGAAATAAACTCAGAATATTGAGAAAAGTCAGAATTATGTGATATAAACTCATACTAAATTCACAATTGCAAGAAAAAAAGTCAGTATTGCAAGTTTATATCTCCCAATTCTGACTTTATAACTTGCAATTGTGAGTTTAAATCTGAGTAAAAGAAGTCAGAATTGTGAAACACAAACTCACAATTGTGAGGGAAAAAACAAATAGTGAGAAAAAGTCGCAGTGACGAGTGAATTATAAAACGACTCTCAAAACATGAAAACAGTGAAAACATGAAACTTTCCTCTTTTTCAGACGGTCAGAGTCAGAGAATCACCAATCGCTGTTTAAATGACATTAAAACTCAAAGTAATCACTTTGGTAATCTAAAGCACTTTTCAGATGGAACTGGAATCTGATTACCACCCATTTAAAATGAAATACAGTCACTCACATTTTGCGTTTTAAATACGTCACTGAGTCACTTGTGTTTCGTTACTCCCCGACCCTGCATAATACTTTAATGTTTGATGGGTTATTTCATTTTTTCCAGTGATACAGTACTGTATAGTTATGCAAATCATGTGCGTATTTTTCCTTCACGCCTCTAGGAAAGCTCATCCGAAGGGTTGGACGAGCTGCAGACGGCGTCTCCGGACGCTCAGCCTGACGCTTCCGTCGAGAAGGAAGATGCACGTGCAGTCGCACCCCCGCACCCTGAGGCCAGCGTGACCTCTGACCTCGTAAATGAGAACCCCAAAGACCAGTCGGCTCTGTACGGCACTCTCAACAGTCACAGCGTGACACTCCTGCATGGATTCCCGTACCATCCGCCGTTTCCCACCCTGCCCGCCAGGAACTACTTACCGGAGAACTGCTACACGCTGCCGCTGCACCGCTGCGCTTCAAAAGCGGAGCAGGACGGCATAGATCTGCGCTCCAGCGTGCCGAGCCATCCGATCCATCACATGAGGCCGACTTTGGACCTCACGGTGGACGAGCACCTCGGGCCGCTCCCGCATCCGTATTTCCCGGATCTGTACAGGACGGTCATACCGCAGAAACGAGCCAGCATGGTGAGCCTCGACACCATCCGGAAGGACCCGCGCTGGAGGGACCCGAACCTGAGGGAGGTCATCGCCATGTTGAGCCACCCGATGGACCCGGTGAAGTCCAACGCCGCGGCGTACCTGCAGCACCTCTGCTACGAGAACGACAAGGTCAAGCAGGACGTCCGGCAGCTCAGAGGGATCCCCGTGCTGGTGGCGCTCCTGGACCACCCCAAACCCGAGGTCCATCGCAAGGCCTGCGGCGCGCTGAGAAACATCTCCTTCGGCAGAGACAATTTCAACAAGGTGGCCATTAAGAACTCCGACGGGATTCCTGCGCTGCTGAGACTGCTGAGGAAATCCAACGACGGGGAAGTCCGAGAGCTGGTCACAGGTTCTGCACTCACAAAAACCAAAGCCGATAACCGTGACGCGGCACCATTCAAAAGTTTGCGGCACGTAAGATTTAAAAAAAGAAAACGCGAGGAAACGTTAAAAACATCGATGATGTTACAAAAGATTCTGTGCTTGTTTTTTCACTTTCTGTTCCTCGCGAATGAAAGAGAGCTGGAAAAAGGGTAGAAAATTAACAAAGTTTTTAATATTTATAAGGAATAGCTGTTTTCCCAAAGATCAGCACGTTTGCAAATGTGATACTGATTTTACACCACAATTCAATAAAAAAGGAGTCAAGTTAATATGCTATCAGGTGACTCACATTTCACACTCAGTATTGTCTGTTTTTCCTCTAATTTGACACTGAAAATAGTTCCTAACATTATCGCACAGATTCAGCTTCGTTACTGAACGAATCTCCGTTTTTGAGCGAATCGTTCTAACGAATGACTCGACTCACTTCTGTTTGTCCCCGAACGAATCATATGAGCGAATGATTCAATGACTCACTCGTTAAGGCAATGATTTGGAGGCTGTTTTAGGATCATTTCATTTAAAAAAATGCTGTTTTTGTTTCCGGTCGTGATTGTAGCAATAGTTCTGGTTAAATGCGACTGTAACTAACTACTTTTTCA
The DNA here is from genome assembly GCA_037194245.1 of Opsariichthys bidens. Taxonomy (NCBI): domain Eukaryota; kingdom Metazoa; phylum Chordata; class Actinopteri; order Cypriniformes; family Xenocyprididae; genus Opsariichthys; species Opsariichthys bidens. Next base: position 448,936 of record CM074289.1, read on the forward strand.
ACACTGATGATAATCATAAATGTTTCTTGAGCATCAAATCATCCTATCAGAATCAGGATCATGTGACTCTGAAGACTGGAGTAATGCAGCTTTGATCGCTGGATATAAATTATATTTCACTGTATATTCACATAGAAAACCGATGATTTACACTGGAATAATATTTGACTATTTTTCCTGTGTTTCTGATCAAATCAACGCAGAAGAGACATTTCTTACCGACCCCAAACTTTTAAATGGTAAAAGTGTTAGTTGTAAGCTCGAACCCATGACCTTGGTGTTGCAAGCATCGTGCTCTGCTGTTTGATGGTGCGCTCTCAACGGGTCACCAGCACGTTCTGTGTTTTGCATGCTGACTAGTTTAAAGCGAGGCAAATGCGTTGTGAAGGAACTCTCCGAATGTTGCAGGAACTCTCTGGAATCTCTCGTCCCACGAGCCTCTGAAGATGATCGTCATCAACCACGGCCTGCAGACGCTGACTGACGAGATCATCATCCCTCACTCGGGCTTGAGAGGAGACCCGAACGACCCGGCCCGACCCGGAGATCCCGAGTGGAACACGGTCTTCAAGAACACTTCAGGATGTCTGAGGTGCGCCGTCAGCCGTCTCAGGGGCTCGGGCTGGTTTTAAGCGGTTTTCCTTTGACATTCATCCCTCAGACTGCGGCAGGATTATTGTGAGCGGGTGTGTTTGCAGGAACGTGAGTTCAGACGGAGCAGAAGCTCGACAGAGGCTGCGCGAGTGCGAGGGGCTGGTGGACGCGCTGCTGCACGCGCTTTATTCTGCTGTCGCCAAGAGAGACATAAATAACAAAGTAAGAATTTAAATAGAAATTCAGGTCACGACACACCTGCGCACCGGCTGATCCGCGCACATCTCACCCCAAAAACCATATATATATATATATATATGAAACATTAAGAATATGAATCCTGATTTGTGACCTCATTATTATTACTTTAAAATGAACTTCAATATAATTAATAATATTCATCGTTATTATTATTAATTCAGTATAATTTTTAATTAATGTTATTATTAAAGTAAAACCAAACAATAATAATAATTGTCACATGTTTTTTCTTCTTCATCCTCATCAGCTGCTTCATCTCTGGACACGCACATTACAATAATAATATTTAGGATGATTCAACATAATTTAAACCTTAAAAATATTGCTATTTTTATTATTAATTCAGTTTAATTTTAATATTAAAGCAAAATGAAACAATAATAATTCAATAAAACTCACTGTAATAATAATAATTATTAATATTTAGGTTAATTTATTAATAATAATAATAGTAATGATAATTACCGTTGTTATTATTTAATTTTAATTTTAATGTAATAATATTAAAGTAAAATTAAACATAATAAAATTAATAATTCAATTCAAATTCAAATAAAAAACAACAATAATTATAATAGTAATGATTATTATTACTACTATTATGAATCTGATTCTGATTATGAATTTAGTTTAATTTAATTTTAATATTATTATTACAGTCAAATGAAATATAATAATAATAAAATGATAATAATTCAATAACAACTTCCAACTAAAACAACAAATATTTTTATTATTATTATTATTAATATTTTATATAATTATTTTATTTCATATTTTATATATTATTATTATTAGTAATAGTATGTAGTTTATTTGTATAATGTAATTTAATAATAATAATAATAATAATTCAATAATAACTAATAATGATTCAATAGTAGTATTTATTTATTTAAATTTATTTAATATTATGATTAATACTATTTAATATTTTTTATTAATAATATTAGTAATAATATTAATAATAATTGAATGTGTGTTGATATTTCTGTGTTCAAATCATATTGGTTTTGTGTCTCTGGTTTTGAAGGCTCAAGCTCACTCCTGTGTTTCTCACCTGCTTTTGCAGTCGGTAGAGAACTGTGTCTGTATCTTGCGTAATCTGTCCTACCACGTGCACAAGGAGGTTCCCGGAGCCGAGAAGTTCCACGTCCAAGCGGCCAATCACAGCGCAAGATCCGGAGGTCACCATAAGAAGAAGGAGGAGCCGGACTGCTTTGGAGGACGGACGAGCAAAGGTCAGACGCGTCCCGATGCTGTGTTATACGACAAAACACTGAAATAATTATATGACAATTAACCAATATTCAATCCAATAGTTCATGCTCCAATAAAGTCTCTTCTGATCATCAAAGCTGCATTTATTGGATCAAAAATACAGTAAAATTGTGAAACATTATTACCATTTAAATCATCTGTTTTCTTTGTGAATATATAGTGAAATATAATTAATATCCAGTGATCAAAGCGGAATTTTCAGTGTCACATGATCCTTCAGAAATCATTCTGATGTGATGATTTTCTGCTCAAGAAATAGTTCAAAACCGTGATATATTTTATTTTTCAGGATTCTTTGATGAACAGAAAGTTCAAAAGAACACAATTTACAATCTTTTGTTACATTATAAACATCTTTCCTGTCCCTTTTGACCAATTCAATGCGTCCTTGATGAATAAAAGTATCAATATCTTCAAAACAGCTTATGTAACATGTATTTCAGATGCCTGAACTCTGTTTAGAATGTCTAAATAGAGTAAAAGTTGTAGTTCTCATTGTTTTGTGTGTTTGTGTTTCATGCGTGCGGCGCAGAAGAATGGTTCCATCAGTGTAAGTGTCGAATCCTTCATCAGTCGCACTCCATTTATTCCACGCTCCCACTCACCGCCCACCACTGCTCCCACACACACACACACACACACACACACTCACACACACTCACACACACACACACTCATGTTGTGTTTTTGTGTTTTTGTGTTTTATGGGGACATTCCATTGGTTTTTATACTGTACAAACTGTACATTCTGTCAAAAATATGTCACCACAAAACATTACTATACCTGTGGGGACATTTGGTCTCCATAACGTAGGGAATACCCACACACACACACACTCACACACACACACTCACATTGTGTTTTCATGTTTTATGGGGACATTCCACAGGCGTAATGGTTTTTATACTGTACAAACTGTACATTCTGACCCCCCCCCCAAACTTAACCCTCACTGAAAACATTCTGCATTTTTACATTTTTAATTAAACCTTGTTTAGTGTGTTTTTAAAGCTGTTTGAAAAGTGGAGACAGATGAAATGTCCTCATATTTCAGGTTGAAGTTGTAATACCAGTGTCACACACATGACATCATACACATTTGTGTCCTGATATGTCACAAACACACACACACACACACACACACACACACACACACGTGTTGAGATGCTGACGTGTCGCTGTGGCTCCGCAGGTAAAAGACACGGAGCGGGCGAGAAGAAGAGCGGCGGCGGGGATCTGCCCAAGAGGAGTCTGCCCATGAAAGGTTTGAGGCCACATTTCATCCAAAACACTCCTGAAATCTGCAGGACAAACACAGAGGCATTATGGGAACTGCGGTCCCGTCAGATCCGAGACTTCCGTGTCATTTATATTCTACTATAGCATTTATTAGTATTTTAAATTAGCTTTCATTTTCATATTTTTAGTTTTAGTCATCTTCAATTTATTTTTATGTTACTTTTAATTTGATTAAATTTTAGTGCTTAACTTTATTTTATTTCAACAACATTTCTAATTTTCGTTTGTTTATTTGTAACATTATAAAATGTTTTTACTGTCACTTTTGATTAATTTAATGCGTCCTTGATGAATAAAAGTATCAATTTCTTCTTCTCATGTCGACTTCAACAGCTTATGTAAGTTTTTCATCGGATATTTATATTTTCTGTCAGCCATATTTATATAATATAATCATCATAATATTAATATTATATTTCTATTAAGGGAAATGATTTTCAATAGGTATTTTAACACTACGCTTCTATGATTGGTGTAGATAAAAACTGAAAAAGCAGAAATAACTGAATTCATAAATGCATGTGTATAGCAAATATTTTAAAACACATGAATTATTTAAAGACGTAAACATCAGAAGAAGGTTTTCTCGACTTATTTTCCCTTCTGTTACTTTCTAAACCTCACTTGTGGAGTAGATTAAAATGCATACATAATAATCGGAGTGTGACACGCTGTCAGATGATCCCGATCATTTCTGCGGACGAGTCTGATGTGGGGCGATCGCGAGGTGTCGGAGTCGGTCGGGATCATAACTCCGCTGGTTCGGAGCGGATCACTGTGTGCTTAAACACGAGACGATTGTAATTTCATGTAACTGGGTCACTAAGTCTGAGAATGACAAATTCAGCGAAGCTTACTGTGTTTTCACCCTCTTACAGGAGGTTTTACCTCAGGAACGACACGTCCAAAACCATGAGAACACTCTCAGTCTCATTGAAGCAAATGAAGGAATCGTGAAGTATTTATGCATGATGTTAATATTAATTAATGTTTCATTTAATTTGAACATAATAAATGCATTTTGAAAATTTGATTTACATTAAATTAAATATATGCATAATAAACTATTTAGTGATTTTTTTTTAGCATTTAAAAAAATGATAATGCATTACTGTAATATAAACTTAGAGTAAATGTGTTTAATTGCTATAAAAAGTCATTTCAATGCAAAAACATTATCCTAAAAAATAGGTCTTTATGCAATGCATAATTAGTTTTTCTTATGATTTTGGGGTGAAATGTGAGTTTTTATGGGTATCATGGGGTATGAAGTGAAAACTCTGTTCTATATGGAACTTTCATTTATAAAACCTTTTACACTCTTATATATGATGGTTCCCAAAGCAGGGATGCCATAGAAGAACCGTTTTTGCTTTTAGGTTCTTTAGTGGCAGTGATGGGCACAAAAGAATTTTTATAGTGGGAAAAATTCTTTAGATTATTAAAATGTAAGAAAATAAATTGTTCCTTGAAGAACTTTGGGCAACCAAACATGGTTCTATATTGAACTCACTGAAGAGTTCTGTAAATCCAGTCGAGAACCCTAGAGGTCCGTACAGAAACTTATAGTGTGGAACGACTCTAGAGAATCAGTTAAAGAATCATGAATCTTTAGGAATTATTCAGTGCTGTTTACTAACTCAAGCATCGCTAGAACTAGAGCTCATAGTGAGTTGAACAAACCTCTAAGATTAAGTTTTAAACTTCAGTATGTAGCTAAAAACCTCTAGAACATCTTTGAAAAACCCTGTCAACCAGCTTGTCCTCAGAAATAATGTAAAACTTACAGGATTTGCTCATACATTCCCATTTAACATGCATTTTCGATGAGAGCACGGAGTGCCCCTGTCCTCATGAATGATTGAGGCTGATGGAGCTTCAGATGTGTGGCTCTGTGTTCCTGCAGGTCTGGAGCTTCTGTACCAGCCAGAGGTGGTGCGACTCTACCTGTCGCTTCTCAAACTGAGCCAGAACCACAACACCCTGGAGGCGGCGGCCGGAGCGCTGCAGAACCTGTCTGCCGGACACTGGGCCGTGAGTGGACGCCAGACACTAAAGCCTGTCTGTTAACTGACCGTCTGATGCATGTTGCACACAAAACCTCGAAGGTCATGCCAGCTCTAATCTTCATGCTGCGCACAGGTCGGGTTCACTTGGTACCAGATTGACACAGCTGGATGCAGTCATCACTGGAGTTAGTCCGATGTTTAGAGTTTGAGGCACTTTCCAGCTAACAGGGAATGTTCTTGCAAGGTTCTCTCAAAGTTATGAATAAACATTCTTCCAGTAACGTTAATAGAACACTCATTCAAAATCATCAGAATTGCGAGATATAAAGTCGGAATTGTGGGATATAAAGTCAGAATTGTGAGATATAAAGTCAGAATTGTGAGATATAAAGTCAGAATTGCGAGATATAAAGTCAGAATTGTGAGATATAAAGTCAGAGTTGCAAGATATAAAGTCAGAATTGCGAGATATAAAGTCAGAATTGTGAGATATAAAGTCAGAGTTGCGAGATATAAACTCAGAATTGCGAGATATAAAGTCAGAGTTGCGAGATATAAAGTCAGAATTGCGAGATATAAAGTCAGAGTTGCAAGATATAAAGTCAGAGTTGCGAGATATAAAGTCAGAGTTGTGAGATATAAAGTCAGAGTTGCGAGATATAAACTCAGAATTACGAGATATAAAGTCAGAATTGCGAGATATAAAGTCAGAATTGAGAGATATAAAGTCAGAATTGTGAGATATAAAGTCAGAGTTGCAAGATATAAAGTCAGAATTGCGAGATATAAAGTCAGAATTGTGAGATATAAAGTCAGAGTTGCGAGATATAAACTCAGAATTACGAGATATAAAGTCAGAATTGCGAGATATAAAGTCAGAGTTGCAAGATATAAAGTCAGAGTTGCGAGATATAAAGTCAGAATTGCGAGATATAAAGTCAGAGTTGCGAGATATAAAGTCAGAATTGTGAGATATAAAGTCGGAATTGTGAGATATAAAGTCAGAATTACGAGATATAAAGTCAGAATTGCGAGATATAAAGTCAGAATTGCGAGATATAAAGTCAGAATTGCGAGATATAAAGTCAGAGTTGCAAGATATAAAGTCAGAATTGTGAGATATAAAGTCAGAATTGCGAGATATAAAGTCAGAATTGTGAGATAAAAAGTCAGAATTGCGAGATATAAAGTCAGAATTGTGAGATATAAAGTCAGAGTTGCGAGATATAAAGTCAGAATTGCGAGATATAAAGTCGGAATTGTGAGATATAAAGTCAGAATTGTGAGATATAAAGTCAGAATTGCGAGATATTAAGTCAGAATTGTGAGATATAAAGTCAGAATTGCGAGATATAAAGTCAGAATTGTGAGATATAAAGTCAGAATTATGAGATATAAAGTCAGAATTGCGAGATATAAAGTCAGAATTGCGAGATATAAAGTCAGAATTGTGAGATATAAAGTCAGAATTGTGAGATATAAAGTCAGAATTTATTGCGAGATATAAAGTCAGAATTTATTGCGAGATATAAAGTCAGAATTGCGAGATTTAAAGTCAGAATTGTGAGATATAAAGTCGGAATTGTGAGATATAAAGTCAGAATTGTGAGATTTAAAGTCGGAATTGTGAGATATAAAGTCAGAATTATGAGATTTAAAGTCAGAATTGTGAGATTTAAAGTCAGAATTATGAGATTTAAAGTCAGAATTGTGAGATATAAAGTCAGAATTGCGAGATATAAAGTCAGAATTATGAGATTTAAAGTCAGAATTGTGAGATTTAAAGTCAGAATTATGAGATTTAAAGTCAGAATTGTGAGATTTAAAGTCAGAATTGTGAGATATAAAGTCAGAATTGTGAGATATAAAGTCAGAATTGAGAGATATAAAGTCAGAATTGAGAGATATAAAGTCAGAATTGTGAGATATAAAGTCAGAATTGCGAGATATAAAGTCAGAATTGTGAGATATAAAGTCAGAATTGTGAGATATAAAGTCAGAATTGTGAGATATAAAGTCAGAATTGCGAGATATAAAGTCAGAATTGTGAGATATAAAGTCAGATTTGTGAGATATAAAGTCAGAGTTGCGAGATATAAAGTCAGAATTGTGAGATATAAAGTCAGAATTGTGAGATATAAAGTCAGAATTGTGAGATATAAAGTCAGAATTGTGAGATATAAAGTCAGATTTGTGAGATATAAAGTCAGAGTTGCGAGATATAAAGTCAGAATTGTGAGATATAAAGTCAGAATTGTGAGATATAAAGTCAGAATTGTGAGATATAAAGTCAGAGTTGTGAGATATAAAGTCAGAATTGTGAGATATAAAGTCAGAATTGTGAGATATAAAGTCAGAATTGTGAGATATAAAGTCAGAATTGTGAGATATAAAGTCAGAATTGTGAGATATAAAGTCAGAATTGTGAGATATAAAGTCAGAATTGCGAGATATAAAGTCAGAATTGTGAGATATAAAGTCAGAATTGTGAGATATAAAGTCAGAATTGTGAGATATAAAGTCAGAATTGTGAGATATAAAGTCAGAATTGTGAGATATAAAGTCAGAATTGTGAGATATAAAGTCAGAATTGCGAGATATAAAGTCAGAATTGTGAGATATAAAGTCAGAATTGAGAGATATAAAGTCAGAATTGTGAGATATAAAGTCAGAATTGTGAGATATAAAGTCAGAATTGTGAGATATAAAGTCAGAATTGTGAGATATAAAGTCAGAATTGCGAGATATAAAGTCAGAATTGTGAGATATAAAGTCAGAATTGAGATATAAAGTCAGAATTGAGATATAAAGTCAGAATTGAGATATAAAGTCAGAATTGCGAGATATAAAGTCAGAATTGAGAGATATAAAGTCAGAATTGTGAGATATAAAGTCAGAATTGTGAGATATAAAGTCAGAATTGTGAGATATAAAGTCAGAATTGCGAGATATAAAGTCAGAATTGTGAGATATAAAGTCAGAATTGTGAGATATAAAGTCAGAATTGCGAGATATAAAGTCAGAATTGAGATATAAAGTCAGAATTGTGAGATATAAAGTCAGAATTGTGAGATATAAAGTCAGAATTGCGAGATATAAAGTCAGAATTGTGAGATATAAAGTCAGAATTGCGAGATATAAAGTCAGAATTGCGAGATATAAAGTCAGAATTGTGAGATATAAAGTCAGAATTGTGAGATATAAAGTCAGAATTGTGAGATATAAAGTCAGAATTGCGAGATATAAAGTCAGAATTGTGAGATATAAAGTCAGAATTGTGAGATATAAAGTCAGAATTGCGAGATATAAAGTCAGAATTGAGATATAAAGTCAGAATTGTGAGATATAAAGTCAGAATTGTGAGATATAAAGTCAGAATTGCGAGATATAAAGTCAGAATTGTGAGATATAAAGTCAGAATTGCGAGATATAAAGTCAGAATTGAGAGATATAAAGTCAGAATTGTGAGATATAAAGTCAGAATTGTGAGATATAAAGTCAGAATTGTGAGATATAAAGTCAGAATTGCGAGATATAAAGTCAGAATTGAGAGATATAAAGTCAGAATTGTGAGATATAAAGTCAGAATTGTGAGATATAAAGTCAGAATTGTGAGATATAAAGTCAGAATTGCGAGATATAAAGTCAGAATTGAGAGATATAAAGTCAGAATTGTGAGATATAAAGTCAGAATTGTGAGATATAAAGTCAGAATTGTGAGATATAAAGTCAGAATTGTGAGATATAAAGTCAGAATTGTGAGATATAAAGTCAGAATTGCGAGATATAAAGTCAGAATTGTGAGATATAAAGTCAGAATTGAGAGATATAAAGTCAGAATTGTGAGATATAAAGTCAGAATTGTGAGATATAAAGTCAGAATTGTGAGATATAAAGTCAGAATTGTGAGATATAAAGTCAGAATTGCGAGATATAAAGTCAGAATTGTGAGATATAAAGTCAGAATTGAGATATAAAGTCAGAATTGAGATATAAAGTCAGAATTGAGATATAAAGTCAGAATTGCGAGATATAAAGTCAGAATTGTGAGATATAAAGTCAGAATTGCGAGATATAAAGTCAGAATTGCGAGATATAATGTCAGAATTGTGAGATATAAAGTCAGAATTGCGAGATATAAAGTCAGAATTGTGAGATTTAAAGTCAGAATTGCGAGATATAAAGTCAGAATTGTGAGATATAAAGTCAGAATTGTGAGATATAAAGTCAGAATTGTGAGATATAAAGTCAGAATTGCGAGATATAAAGTCAGAATTATGAGATTTAAAGTCAGAATTGTGAGATTTAAAGTCAGAATTATGAGATTTAAAGTCAGAATTGTGAGATTTAAAGTCAGAATTGTGAGATATAAAGTCAGAATTGTGAGATATAAAGTCAGAATTGAGAGATATAAAGTCAGAATTGTGAGATATAAAGTCAGAATTGTGAGATATAAAGTCAGAATTGCGAGATATAAAGTCAGAATTGTGAGATATAAAGTCAGAATTGTGAGATATAAAGTCAGAATTGTGAGATATAAAGTCAGAATTGCGAGATATAAAGTCAGAATTGTGAGATATAAAGTCAGATTTGTGAGATATAAAGTCAGAGTTGCGAGATATAAAGTCAGAATTGTGAGATATAAAGTCAGAATTGTGAGATATAAAGTCAGAATTGTGAGATATAAAGTCAGAATTGTGAGATATAAAGTCAGATTTGTGAGATATAAAGTCAGAGTTGCGAGATATAAAGTCAGAATTGTGAGATATAAAGTCAGAATTGTGAGATATAAAGTCAGAATTGTGAGATATAAAGTCAGAGTTGTGAGATATAAAGTCAGAATTGTGAGATATAAAGTCAGAATTGTGAGATATAAAGTCAGAATTGTGAGATATAAAGTCAGAATTGTGAGATATAAAGTCAGAATTGTGAGATATAAAGTCAGAATTGTGAGATATAAAGTCAGAATTGCGAGATATAAAGTCAGAATTGAGAGATATAAAGTCAGAATTGTGAGATATAAAGTCAGAATTGTGAGATATAAAGTCACAATTGTGAGATATAAAGTCAGAATTGTGAGATATAAAGTCAGAATTGTGAGATATAAAGTCAGAATTGCGAGATATAAAGTCAGAATTGTGAGATATAAAGTCAGAATTGAGAGATATAAAGTCAGAATTGTGAGATATAAAGTCAGAATTGTGAGATATAAAGTCAGAATTGTGAGATATAAAGTCAGAATTGTGAGATATAAAGTCAGAATTGCGAGATATAAAGTCAGAATTGTGAGATATAAAGTCAGAATTGAGATATAAAGTCAGAATTGAGATATAAAGTCAGAATTGAGATATAAAGTCAGAATTGCGAGATATAAAGTCAGAATTGAGAGATATAAAGTCAGAATTGTGAGATATAAAGTCAGAATTGTGAGATATAAAGTCAGAATTGTGAGATATAAAGTCAGAATTGCGAGATATAAAGTCAGAATTGTGAGATATAAAGTCAGAATTGTGAGATATAAAGTCAGAATTGCGAGATATAAAGTCAGAATTGAGATATAAAGTCAGAATTGTGAGATATAAAGTCAGAATTGTGAGATATAAAGTCAGAATTGCGAGATATAAAGTCAGAATTGTGAGATATAAAGTCAGAATTGCGAGATATAAAGTCAGAATTGAGAGATATAAAGTCAGAATTGTGAGATATAAAGTCAGAATTGTGAGATATAAAGTCAGAATTGTGAGATATAAAGTCAGAATTGCGAGATATAAAGTCAGAATTGAGAGATATAAAGTCAGAATTGTGAGATATAAAGTCAGAATTGTGAGATATAAAGTCAGAATTGTGAGATATAAAGTCAGAATTGCGAGATATAAAGTCAGAATTGTGAGATATAAAGTCAGAATTGCGAGATATAAAGTCAGAATTGCGAGATATAAAGTCAGAATTGTGAGATATAAAGTCAGAATTGAGATATAAAGTCAGAATTGAGTTATAAAGTCAGAATTATGAGATATAAAGTCAGAATTGAGATATAAAGTCAGAATTGTTATAAAGTCAGAGTTGTGTGATTTCAACAGAGTAACAAGTGAAACTGTTCAGAACAAAAAATGTATTTTACAATGCAAAGCAGTAAAGCACGAATCAAAGCCTCATAATGAACGTGTTGATTTTCTCAGTGGTCCAGTTATATCCGTGCGACGGTCCGTAAGGAGAAGGGTCTGCCGGTGCTGGTGGAGCTGCTGCACTCGGACGCGGATAAAGTGGTGCGAGCCATCGCCATTGCGCTCAGAAACCTCGCCATCGACCACAAGAACAAAGATCTCATCGGTAAGAGCTTTACTTTGACGCTCTCCAGCAGAACCTGTGTGATGATGAGGCTGACTTCATCATCTCTGCGGCCCAATCAGGCAGCTACGCCATGAGGGATCTGGTCAGTAACCTGCCCTGCGGCCAGCAGCGGCCTGCCAAAAACCTGGAGGGAGACACGGTGGTGGCCGTCTTGAACACTATCCTGGAGATCGTGTCGGAGAACCTGGAGAACGCCAGATTCCTCATTCAGGGACAGGGAATCCAGAAACTGGTGTCAATCAACAGAACAAGGTGAGCGACAAACCATATAGCGTAACAGCGCTCACGTTGTTCCTGGATTCTTTTGGATTCATGTTAATATGCAGGGCTTGACATTAACTTTTTTTTTTTTAATTACTGAAATTTCTAGCCACTCAGCATGTTCACTGGACACAGTTTATACATCAACACCATGGGGAAAATATAGATATAAAGATATAGATATCTTTAATATTATCTCATACTTTGGCAGCAGGTTTATTAGGCTTCTGTCACTTTAAGACCTGATGCATGGATCCATTATACTGTTACACATGCGTTTTCTTTCTCAGCTGTTTACGTTCACTTCAAACATTACTGACTGTCTGTACGTGAAGACTCAACAAGAATGGCATTAGGACATTATTTTGTGTGCATTTAACTGTTTGAGTGAAAAAGAACTCAATTTAGTGCTGAGAGGTTCCACATGACATGTAGGAAAAAAATGGTGGGCTAAATTGTGAACACGATTTACTATTTCATTCCCTCAATTTGCTATATATGAAATCGTGTTCACAATTTCTTTTTTTTCTCTTGCGTGTCGTGTGCGAGGCTCTGTAGAGAGGCGGCTTCACGCGACGCACTTTGGGCGTGGGATCGCCCATCATTTTCACAATCGAATCTGTCTGAGAGATGAGCGAGAGGAAACGCATCTGGAATCTTGTATCTATTCTTCGGGAAATGAGAATCGGAAGCGTTTCAGATGTTTCAGTATCAATATGTATTGCAAAATCTATATTTCTGACGACACTACATTGCACTTAGTTTATGATCTTTTTAAAAGACTACCAGTGAAAAATGTATATGTTATATATAAAATTCCACCCGTCGAAGTATCTAGTAGGAGAGACTGCGTCACACACCATCCGCGGGTGTCGATGTCAAGCCCTGCTCATGTTTATATGTTGATGTTTGAACCCGTCAGCCAATCAGTGCGCGAGACCAAAGCAGCGGCGCACATCCTGCAGACGGTCTGGGCCTATAAAGATCTCCGACACACCCTGCTCAAGACCGGCTGGAACAAAACCCACTTCAAGGTAACAGCGTTTCATCTCTCCAGTTCACATGATCGATGCTGATTTCACAGCCGTACTCTCAGCAAATGTTGTGCTGATGATGAATATCGATCTGGTGTTTCAGCCAGCCATCTCCAGCCTTCCCAAAAAACAGAAGAACGCCAAGCAAGGGAGCGATGACATCACACTGCCCTTAATGGAGAAAAACCAAGGTCATTGATTTGCACTTTGTGGACGAGTCTCCTGCGTTCGTGAGAATGAGAAAAGTGCTTCTCTTCCACAAGCCTTTCTGTCCTGTAGTCGCGCACTCATATTTCAGAACTATTGCGACAACCAAGCGTTCAAATCTTCAGCTAAAATGAAATTATACTAAAAGCGCCAGTAGGTGGCGGAAAATCATTGTCTTAACGAGCGAGTCATTGAATCATTCACTCATATGATTCATTCAGGGGCAAACAGAAGTGAGTCGAGTCATTCATTAGAACGATTCGTTCAGTAACGAAGCTGAAACTGCCTTTCTGTCCTGTAGTCACGCACTCATATTTCACTCTTAATAGTCTGTTTATAAACGCATTCTCCCTCTTTAACCAGAACTATTGTTACAATTTCGACCGGAAACAAAAACAGCGTTCAAATCTTCAGCTAAAATGAAATGATACTAAAACCGGCAGCTGTTTGAGTCATTGAATCATTCACTCAAATCATCCGTTCATAACGGAGATTCAGGGACAAACAGAAGTTTTTAAAAAAAAAATTTATTAAACATTACATCAAAACATTAAATCAACACAGATACACATAGAAATAGAAAACAAAAACAAACAAAAAAACAAACAGGTGAAAAAAGTTGCCAGGGGAACAAAACAACAGCAATGCAATAAATTTAATCTTTAAGAGGACAAAAAGAAAGAATACAGAGATACGGATCTCATTGCTTTGGGATTGACAGAGTTTTGAATATTTTCCATATATTTATCGAAGTCATCTTTAAATAGACAGAAAAAAGGTTTAGAGCCAGCAAAATTTTGTCTATGATTGTGAAATTTAGCTAATAGAACAACAAGTAAAATTTCCCTGTATTCTCTTTTGAATAGTCCAATAAACCAAAGAAAACATCTTTAAAACAGAAAGACAAGTCACTTATAGGACAAACAGAAGTGAGTCGAGTCATTCGTTACAACGATTCGCTCAAAAACGGAGATTCGTTCAGTAACGAAGCTGAAACTGTGCGATAATGTTAGGAACTATTTTCAGTGTCAAATTAGAGGAAAAACAGACAATACTGAGTCTGAAATGTGAGTCACTATTAAAGCATTAGCTCACTTCAAAATGAAAGTTTCCTGATTGTTCACTCTCCTCCATGTCATCCAAGATGTTCATGTCTTTCTTTCTTCAGTGGAAAATGATGGAAATGAAGGAAAACGTGGGAGGAAGAACCGATCCAGTGTTTACAAAGTGTCAAACGGTCTTTACAAAAAAATTAAAACAACGATGTCGGACAATTTTGAGAAAATGAGATGGAGTTTTTCGGTTCTTCCTCCTACGTCACGTGACCTCTCCAGCGTGATGACGTGATGTGTGGCGCATCAGAGCAGCGCAAGACCAGCATTTGTGGATAAAACTATATTTCTGTATCAAATGTGCGACGGTTTCTCTAGATCAGACTCTCATTCCTCGTCTGGATCATGTAGATCTTTGAAGCTGCACTGAAACTGACATTTGGACCCGTTGAACCCCAGTGAAGTCCACAATCCTGGAATGAGTTCCCTCATTTCTTCTCCACTGAAGGTCTTGGACGACATGGAGGCGAGTAAATTATCAGGAAACTTTCATTCGGGAGTGAATTAAACTGTCCTTTAACTGATCGTTTATTGAATCGTTGTATAAAATCGCATTTTCAAACGTGCTGATATTCGGGACAACAGCACTTTAGCTCGTGTGATTTTGCTCATTAATGTTAAAAACTTTTTTTGCACCACATCTTGGTTTTTGGAAGCATTTTTATTCATTTTAGTGGCATTTCCGCCCCAAGCCCTGTTCATTTCCGGCTCTTTTTCCAGCGCAGGTGGAGTCGAGCGAAAAGGGTGAAATGGCAAACGCCGCTTTAATGAAGCATGCGTGTGTTTCATCAACTTTATAATGCAGTGATGTGTTCTGATGCTTTCAGATGGATACTGCGCCGTTGATCAGGCCGAGAGAGCGGGAGACGCTCCGTGTCACATGATCGAACGAGAAGCTTTTCAGGTCAAAGCTCCTGTAGCAAAATACATTCAGAACAACTCTGTTAGATCTTTAATATATGTGTACAGTATTCACAGATGTACTGTTGAATGTGTTTCAGGGTGTGGCTGATAAGAGGCCGTTCATCCGGACCAGCAGACCCGCGGTCGGGTTAGTGGAGCGGACGCCGCAGCCGCTGGACTCGTGGGTCTGATCCACGTCCTGTCATGTGTCAGTGAAGCCGTAACCTTTTAGATATCACAGATTCCCAAACAGGGATGAGGAGTAACGAAACACAAGTAACTTAGTGACGCATTTAAAATACAGAATGTGAGTGACTGTGTTTGATTTGAAATGTGTGGTAATCAGATTCCAGTTCCATCTGAAAAGTGTTTTAGATTACCAAAGTGATTACTTTGAGTTTTAATGTCATTTAAACAGCGATTGGTGATTCTCTGACTCTGACCGTCTGAAAAAGACCAGTTCAGTTTCATGTTTTCACTGTTTTCATGTTTTGAGAGTCCTTTTATAATTCACTCGTCACTGTGACTTTTTCTCACAATGTGTTTTTTTCCCTCACAATTGTGAGTTTGTGTTTCACAATTCTGACTTCTTTTTCTCACAATTATGAGATTTAAACTCACAATTGCAAGTTATAAAGTCAGAATTGGGAGAAATAAACTTGCAATACTGACTTTTTTTCTTAAAATTGTGAATTTAGTATGAATTTATATCTCATAATTCTGACTTTTCTCAATATTCTGACTTTATAACTCACAATCTCAACTTTATATCACTCAATTCTGAGGGAAAAAGTCAGAATTGTGAGATAAAAACTCACAATGACCTTTTTTGTGTTTGTTTCACACTTATTAGTATTCCAAAGTATTCTAAAGTACTAAGTGACTAAACTTGAGTAATGTAACGAAATACGTTACAAATGACTTTTTAAAGCATGTATTTTGTAATCTGTAGTGAAACACATTTTACAAGTGACCCACCCAGCCCTGATCCCAAATATGCGACGGACCCCATACAAACACCCCATTTATACACTGCAAAACTGATATTGTAAACCTGAAAACCCCTGATCTAGCTCACATGTGTGTCTCTGTGTTTTCACAGGCTGGAGATCCGCTTTCAGACCTGACGTTCAGCACAATTCATCACAGAATCAAATACTCTATCATACCTGTTCATGTCCTGCTGAAGATGGAATCGTGTCCGATCCGTCCGAACGTGGAATTGACTCTTTGCTGCTTTGGCAATCTTCACTGTTAAACTCAAGAATCATGATGTGACGAGTCACTTATAGATCTGATTATTCACCATATTATGATCTTGTGTTGTTTCTATCGCTTTTTATGTTGTTGATGAGTCTCAAAATTGTATAATAGTGCTCCAGATATTTCTGATCATCCACACAGACTCTATCTCAAGTTTTATGCACAAACGTGATATGATTACATCTTAATAGGTTATTATGGGACTGATAGTCTACTGGCTAAATTGTACTTATAATCTAAATCAGAGAATATTTAATGCATTCATACTAAATTTGTTTCATAACATCAGTGGCTTGGAAAATAAAATCAACGAGTTCTTAATCTCTTCTTTATAAATCTGTTTCATCATGCACCTAACGAGAAAATAAAATGGAATAAAATAAAAATGAAGCTTGCTTTGTGGCAAATCTCGTTCTGAACGATTCGCTCGAATCGTGTGAGCGATTCATTAGAAAAGATTCGACTCAAACGAGCCGCGTGTTTTGAAATCGCATCGGTTACAGAATCGCTGAAGCTGATCGGCAGAAATCACTCATCGATTACAGATGGAGGAGAACAAAACCAACGCGAATAGAAACACCACAGGTGAGTGAAACAATCGATATTCATTCAAATGCAAATATAGTTAACCTAATTGGTTCTTTATGTGATTTACCTGATGGATCATTCTACAGAATTCGAGCAAAGTGTTTCCCTGCATCCAAAAAACACATCAAAAAAGCATTTAAGTATTCAATTATCTATTGAATCCCACTATAATATTTAAAATATCAGCTTAATATGAATGAAATCATCATTTATTGGGTCAGTTGGGAGGTGGCTGTAGTAATCTTGACAATTGAAAGATTTCTCACTCTAGTTTTCATTTTTGGTGGTTGATTTTCAAAACAAATGACAGCAATAGAGTAACAGCGAAAGATTTGTGATGTGGTGCCAAACTATAACACATTTCCGCATGTTTTTTGTGTTCAAAACAAAAATTAACATTACTTCACAAACTTCTTCTGAATAGGATGTCTACTCTATAAATATTTTGAAAAGTATGGAAATATATGGTTCAGATCACGCAAACCATATATGGAAATCGAAGCGTCCTTATATGGTCACGGTGGAATCTGGAGGCATCTAGTGGAAAGGTGTGGTACTGCACACAACAAATATTACTGAAAGTTGTTTTTTGAGATATCAACCTAAAATTTGGGGAAGAACTTGAAATTTTAGAGTTGAACATGTTTTGTAAAATATATGTTTTGTGTCAAATATAGAAAATATTCAATTTTCTATTATTTTTTTTATTTTACTTTTACAACTGTTTTTACTTCAATAATCTGACACCAAACTGAAGTCTGAAGTATTCGAGATTTGTAACAATTTAAGTTGCATCTTTTTCATATCTATTCCCAAAAAGTGGGACAGACAATTAACAGGTAAAGCAACTTTATATTTTCACAAACTTTGAAAATAAAAAGTTGTTAGATTAGACCAGGACTGGAGTTGAGGAGCTCGGACACACGCAGAAGAGCGTTGTGTTTTTGAACAGCCGTCTATACGGGTCAAACTGACCCTCGAACAGTGCGAACATATACAATTTCTGTACGCACATTTCACAACACATCAGCGTCACAAAAGTCACAAAATTTCAAGAAAAAGAAACTTGGGTTGTTTCCAACAACTCAAAAAGGTCAAAGTGACCAGCAATAGTACACAAGGAGGAACGTCACTAACAAACACCTTTTTCAGCAGTTAATCAAACTTTATTGAGTGTTATTCCATAAAATTGAGTTTTTTTGTGTACAACTGTTCAGAACTGTGCTAGCTAACCATGTGTTGATTAGCATCTTTGAGCTCAAAAGTATCTAAAATTGTCACGACTGTTTCAGCAGTGACATCATTGTTTCGGTAGTGACATCATTGTTTCGGCAGTGACATCATTGTTTCGGTAGTGACATCATTGTTTCGGCAGTGACATCATTGTTTCGGTAGTGACATCATTGTTTCGGCAGTGACATCATTGTTTCGGCAGTGACATCATTGTTTCGGCAGTGACATCATTGTTTCGGCAGTGACATCATTGTTTCGGTAGTGACATCATTGTTTCGGCAGTGACATCATTGTTTCGGCAGTGACATCATTGTTTCGGCAGTGACATCATTGTTTCGGTAGTGACATCATTGTTTCGGCAGTGACATCATTGTTTCGGTAGTGACATCATTGTTTCGGTAGTGACATCATTGTTTCGGCAGTGACATCATTGTTTCGGTAGTGACATCATTGTTTCGGTAGTGACATCATTGT
This sequence comes from Opsariichthys bidens, assembly GCA_037194245.1. Classification (NCBI taxonomy): domain Eukaryota; kingdom Metazoa; phylum Chordata; class Actinopteri; order Cypriniformes; family Xenocyprididae; genus Opsariichthys; species Opsariichthys bidens. Next base: position 467,807 of record CM074289.1, read on the forward strand.
TTCGGCAGTGACATCATTGTTTCGGCAGTGACATCATTGTTTCGGCAGTGACATCATTGTTTCGGTAGTGACATCATTGTTTCGGCAGTGACATCATTGTTTCGGTAGTGACATCATTGTTTCGGCAGTGACATCATTGTTTCGGCAGTGACTTCATAGTTTCGGCAGTGACATCATTGTTTCGGCAGTGACATTGTTTCGGTAGTGACATCATTGTTTCGGTAGTGACATCATTGTTTCGGTAGTGACATCATTGTTTCGGCAGTGACGTCATTGTTTCGGCAGTGACATCATTGTTTCGGCAGTGACATCATTGTTTCGGCAGTGACATCATTGTTTCGGTAGTGACATCATTGTTTCGGCAGTGACATCATTGTTTCGGCAGTGACATCATTGTTTCGGTAGTGACATCATTGTTTCGGCAGTGACATCATTGTTTCGGCAGTGACATTGTTTCGGCAGTGACATCATTGTTTCGATAGTGACATCATTGTTTCGGCAGTGACATCATTGTTTCGGCAGTGACATCATTTTTTTCGGCAGTGACATCATTGTTTCGGCAGTGATATCATTGTTTCGGCAGTGACATCATTGTTTCCGCAGTGACATCATTGTTTCGGCAGTGACATCATTGTTTCCGCAGTGACATCATTGTTTCGGCAGTGACATCATTGTTTCGGCAGTGACATCATTGTTTCGGCAGTGACATCATTGTTTCGGTAGTGACATCATTGTTTCGGCAGTGACATCATTGTTTCGGCAGTGACATCATTTTTTCGGCAGTGACATCATTGTTTCGGCAGTGACATCATTGTTTCGGCAGTGACATCATTGTTTCCGCAGTGACATCATTGTTTCGGCAGTGACATCATTGTTTCGGTAGTGACATCATTGTTTCGGCAGTGACATCATTTTTTCAGCAGTGACATTGTTTCGGCAGTGACATCATAGTTTCGGCAGTGACATCATTGTTTCGGCAGTGACATTGTTTCGGCAGTGACATCATTGTTTCGGTAGTGACATCATTGTTTCGGCAGTGACATCATTGTTTCGGCAGTGACATCATTGTTTCGGCAGTGACATCATTGTTTCGGCAGTGACATCATTGTTTCGGCAGTGACATCATTGTTTCGGCAGTGACATCATAGTTTCGGCAGTGACATCATTGTTTCGGCAGTGACATTGTTTCGGCAGTGACATCATTGTTTCGGTAGTGACATCATTGTTTCGGCAGTGACATCATTGTTTCGGCAGTGACATCATTGTTTCGGCAGTGACATCATTGTTTCAGCAGTGACATCATTGTTTCGGCAGTGACATCATTGTTTCGGCAGTGACATTGTTTCGGCAGTGACATCATTGTTTCGGTAGTGACATCATTGTTTCGGCAGTGACATCATTGTTTCGGCAGTGACATCATTGTTTCGGCAGTGACATCATTGTTTCGGCAGTGACATCATTGTTTCGGCAGTGACATCATTGTTTCAGCAGTGACATCATTGTTTCAGCAGTGACATCATTGTTTCGGCAGTGACATCATTGTTTCGGCAGTGACATCATTGTTTCGGCAGTGACATCATTGTTTCGGTAGTGACATCATTGTTTCGGCAGTGACATCATTGTTTCGGCAGTGACATCATTGTTTCCGCAGTGACATCATTGTTTCGGCAGTGACATCATTGTTTCGGCAGTGACATCATTGTTTCGGCAGTGACATCATTGTTTCAGCAGTGACATCATTGTTTCAGCAGTGACATCATTGTTTCGGCAGTGACATCATTGTTTCGGCAGTGACATCATTGTTTCGGCAGTGACATCATTGTTTCGGCAGTGACATCATTTTTTCGGCAGTGACATCATTGTTTCGGCAGTGACATCATTGTTTCGGCAGTGACATCATTGTTTCCGCAGTGACATCATTGTTTCGGCAGTGACATCATTGTTTCGGTAGTGACATCATTGTTTCGGCAGTGACATCATTTTTTCAGCAGTGACATTGTTTCGGCAGTGACATCATAGTTTCGGCAGTGACATCATTGTTTCGGCAGTGACATTGTTTCGGCAGTGACATCATTGTTTCGGTAGTGACATCATTGTTTCGGCAGTGACATCATTGTTTCGGCAGTGACATCATTGTTTCGGCAGTGACATCATTGTTTCGGCAGTGACATCATTGTTTCGGCAGTGACATCATTGTTTCGGCAGTGACATCATAGTTTCGGCAGTGACATCATTGTTTCGGCAGTGACATTGTTTCGGCAGTGACATCATTGTTTCGGTAGTGACATCATTGTTTCGGCAGTGACATCATTGTTTCGGCAGTGACATCATTGTTTCGGCAGTGACATCATTGTTTCAGCAGTGACATCATTGTTTCGGCAGTGACATCATTGTTTCGGCAGTGACATTGTTTCGGCAGTGACATCATTGTTTCGGTAGTGACATCATTGTTTCGGCAGTGACATCATTGTTTCGGCAGTGACATCATTGTTTCGGCAGTGACATCATTGTTTCGGCAGTGACATCATTGTTTCGGCAGTGACATCATTGTTTCAGCAGTGACATCATTGTTTCAGCAGTGACATCATTGTTTCGGCAGTGACATCATTGTTTCGGCAGTGACATCATTGTTTCGGCAGTGACATCATTGTTTCGGCAGTGACATCATTGTTTCGGTAGTGACATCATTGTTTCGGCAGTGACATCATTGTTTCGGCAGTGACATCATTGTTTCGGCAGTGACATCATTGTTTCGGCAGTGACATCATTGTTTCGGCAGTGACATCATTGTTTCGGCAGTGACATCATTGTTTCAGCAGTGACATCATTGTTTCGGCAGTGACATCATTGTCACCAGCTATAATAGTGTATCAGTGTTCATTGCTTGTGTGTCATTGATGCATTAGAGTTTAAGAGTGTCTGGTGCTGCAGAAGGTCCATCCACTCCTCTGATGTTCTCTCACCAGCTTACAGAGCCACGAAACAGCTGGACCTGACACAACAGCAGCAGAGAAATGCAGCTAAACACGAGCGTGTTGGTGGTCAGAGAGCGGCTCACCCAGCCATCTACCTGAACACACGCTATCACAAACTGCTCAGGAGAGCGGTGAGGATTTGGAAGATGCCCGTTCCCATAATGAACTTCACGGGGTCTTCGAGGCCGAAGCCCAGAAACTTCCGAGAGCAGCTGAAGCGAGTGGAAACGTTTCGGAACCGGCGTGGAGATAATCTGAAGCCGACGGCTTGTTCCGTCAGAGACCTGCAGCTGTGCAGCTCAGGGACAGACTCGTCCTCGTCACCCTCCTCCTCCTCCTCCTCCTCCTCAGGGTCTCCCTGCAGACGCTCGGCCCCGCGCCGCACCCGCAGATACAGGAAACAGATGCAGTGGTACCGGATACTGACCAACAACAAGAGACGCAAACAGCGTGAGAAACTGCGCAGACTGGAGGTCAGTGACATCTTTCATGTCATGAGCGGGGATGAGGAGTAACGAAACACAAGTGACTCAGTGACGTATTTAAAACACAAAACGTGAGTGACTGTATTTCATTTGAAATGGCTGGTAATCAGATTACAGTTCCATCTGAAAAGTGTTTTAGATTACCAAAGTGATTACTTTGAGTTTTAATGTCATTTAAACAGCGATTGGTGATTCTCTGACTCTGACCGTCTGAAAAAGACCAGTTCAGTTTCATGTTTTCCACTGTTTTACTGTTTTATGAGTCGTTTTATAATTCACTCGTCACTGCGACTTTTTCTCTCAATTGTGAGTTTGTGTTTCACAATTCTGACTTCTTTTTCTCAGAATTGCGAGATTTAAACTCACAATTGCAAGTTATAAAGTCAGAATTGGGAGATATAAACTTACAATACTGACTTTTTCTTGCAATTGTGAATTTAGTATGAATTTATATCTCATAATTCTGACTTTTCTCAATATTGTCAGTTTATATCTCATAATTCTGACTTTATAACTCACAATTGCAACTTTATATCACGTAATTCTGAGGGAAAAAGTCAGAATTGTGAGATAAAAACTCTCAATGACCTTTTTTGTGTTTGTTTCACACTTATTAGTATTCCAAAGTATTCTAAAGTATTTAGATGAAGTGACTAAACTTGAGTAATGTAACGAAATACGTCACAAATGACTTTTTAAAGCATGTATTTTGTAATCTGTAGTGAAACACATTTGAAAAGCTCTAAATGAGTGAATGTCTTTTAAGGAGCGCCTAAAAAGGGACGTGGTGAAGTGAATGCTTTTCCCCGAGAGACTTTGCTCGCAGAACTTTTGTGTTCTCTCAAAAAAACTTCTGAGTTCACTTGAAAATCATTGGCATTCACTCGCAAGATTTTTGTGTGTCCCCTGAAAAACTTTTGTTCGCTCGAAAAACATTTGTGTTCACTTGCAAAACTTTTGAGTCCCTCTAAGAAACTCTTCGTTCCCAAACATTGGCCTTCCCCTAGAAACACGTTCCCTCAAAAGTTTTGAAACATGATTGAAATATGATGTTTCCTCACATGTCCCATCCCATCATTTTTTTTTTACCATCATCATGTCGCTTTTGGGGCTCCATAAAGTTTCTGAGTCCAAATGCGGTTCCTCCTCAGAATCTGCACAATTAACCGTTTCATTACAGGGTCGGCCGTCACCAGCAGCGTCCTGTTGTGTTAAAGGTCAGACTTGAAGATTATTTGAATGTATTATTTATTGTTCGCCAAGTGTGCAAAAGTTCAGCTTGAGTATCTCAACACAGGCTCCTCTGAGCGTCAGGAGGACCGGAGAGATTCATCTTCTTCCCAGAGTACCCCAGAAATCCCGGCGCCGACGAGAAAAACCAGTCGGCGGTTGTGGCGCCGCCAGCTGGACAGCAGCAGTTCTGACAGCAGCCCGATGACCGCTGACCCGGACAGACAGACCAAAAACACCTTTTCTTCTGCTGAAGAGTCGAAGACAGAGTTTGACTCTAATTTAAGCAAAGAAGCTTCAGAACAAAAACATGTTAATGTTAAACTGGCCGTTCAAACCGATGAGGAACAGACTCCTCGAACCTCTAAGAGGGAAGATCAAATCTCTCCACATCTACAGCCTGACTCCGATCGGCAGATCTTTAAAGACGGACATCGTGAGGACATTAAACAGCAGAGCATTTCCCGTCAGATCCGGACGGCTTCAAGCCTCAGCTCGCACACACTCGCAGACTCTCCCCGACCGAAGTCCTGTGTGAAGTGGAAGAACGTTCTGCTGCAGAGAGCACAAGGTTCTGCTGCCGCTCCGGATGAGAGTCGGTACCGAACACACCAATCCTGGAGCAGATTCACACGGGCAGACCGTTCATCTCCTGAGGGAGGAAGTCCCGCGGACCGACCCGACGAGAGAAACCACACGCTCAGGTGGAGCACGGTTCTGCCGGAGACTCGCTGATGAGGAACTATGGAGTCTTTCCAGAATTAAAGTCTGATTGTTCGCAATTCATTAGCAAATTTTTGTCAGCAAAAAGGTCTAGAGTATGAAGCACAGAAGCCACTTTCAGATCAACTGAATTTGAGAATTTCTTTCAACACAGTGAATTTGTGTGACCAACTCCAGTCCGTTGCAAAATATGCACGGGGAACTCTTCACCTTCATGCAAAATTTCATTATCACTTAAAAGTTATGTTTATGACAAAAAGTTGAAATTATGTCGTAAAAAGTAAAAGATATAATACTGAATTTTTTTAAACTTAAATATGACATGTTGAAATGGACATAAAATTCAGAATGAATCTATGGAAGCCCATTTCTGCAATTATTATGACGTGCCAAATCATAATTATGAGATAAAATGTTAAATTATGACTTAAAACATCATAATTATGACACAAGTTGAGATTTTAAAGTTATAATCATGACGTAAAAAGTCAATATTATCACATAAAGAGTCAATAATTATAAAGACATAAAATAGTCGTCATAAATATGAGTTAAAAATTTGATACATAAAAAGTCCAAATTATTATCACACGAAAAGTCAAAATTATGACTTAAAAGTTATAACTATGACAAAAACTTGAAATCAGGACATAAAATTTTAAATTATACTTTGTTATAATTATGACCAAAAACAATGTAAATTACTTGATCAATTACGCGATAAAAAGTCTAAACTTTATTATATGACAAAGTCAAAATTCTGATTCAAATTATAATTATGAGATAAAAATTTAAATTCTGATTTAAAAAGTCATAATTATGGGACAAGTCAAGATTATGACTTAAAAATTATAATTATGACATAAAAAAATCTAAATTACTTAGTCAATTAATTACAAAGTCAATTATGAGTTAAAAAGTCTAAATGATGTAAAAACCCTAAATGGCTTTTTGACTTAAAAAATTGAAATAATGACAAAAACTAAAAAAAAAAAAAAAATAACATAAAATTCAGAATTATGACGTAAAAGTAATTATTACAAAAAAAGTTTAAATTTATAATTCACATTCAAAATCAAAAATAATTATGACAAAAAGTCAAAACTATGGCATACTGAAACTTTTTAAAAGGGCTTTTTAATCTCGTAATTGTAACTTTGTATGTCATAATTATGATTTAGTATCCCATAATTTATACTTTTTACATAATTTATGTGGCTGTTTGACGTCAGTCCGCTGGTGTTCCACTGGACGTCTGTGAGAATGAATGCAGCGCTGATGAATGACCACAGGATGGCAGAGTCACACTGAGGCACAGAGCGCCACATTTTCATGAGAGCAAACAATAAATAATATGATATACATGTTAAATAACATTGGGCTTACTCTGTAAGCGACGTGAACAAAACGTCAACTTTTTGCATTAAAATCCATCGTAAGCACAAACACAAGCACATGTTTACTCTCTGCAGGGAAACAAATGTGTTTCATTTGCTGGGAATTATTTAAGGAATTAATTAACATGTTTTACTCTGTCTAAATCAACCCTGTGAATTCAAGCGAGAAAACTTTCATCTAAAATTAGGATTTTATAAAATATGGTGAACGACTGGTGTTGCTGGAGTAAAAACAGAGTACCGGTGACACAACAGGTGCGCTGAAGCTGTTTATCCAGTTTCTTCTTCATGAATTATCCACGATTCACTGCAGAACCACAGAAACAAACAACATCTGCTTCTACATCCTCTTACTGATGTAAATGATGCTGATTTATCTGAGGTTTATCAAGCACGTTTCTGTTGCTCCGATGGATAAAAAATGAACTTCATTTGAGAGAGTCGTTTGATAACTATAGCGATGATCAGGGATGAGGAGTAACGAAACACAAGTGACTTAGTGACGTATTTAAAATACAGAATGTGAGTGACTGTGTTTGATTTGAAATGGCTGGTAATCAGATTACAGTTCCATCTGAAAAGTGTTTTAGATTACCAAAGTGATTACTTTGAGTTTTAATGTCATTTAAACAGCGATTGGTGATTCTCTGACTCTGACCGTCTGAAAAAGACCAGTTCAGTTTCATGTTTTCCACTGTTTTACTGTTTTGAGAGTCATTTTATAATTCACTCGTCACTGTGACTTTTTCTCACTATTGTGAGTTTGTATTTGACAATTCTGACTTCTTTTTCTCAGAATTGCGAGATTTAAACTCACAATTGCAAGTTATAAAGTCAGAATTGGGAGAAATAAACTTGCAATACTGACTTTTTCTTGCAATTGTGAATTTGTTGTGAGTTTATATCTCATAATTCTGACTTTATAACTCACAATTGCAACTTTATATCTCACAATTCTGAGGGAAAAAGTCAGAATTGTGAGATAAAAACTCTCAATGACCTTTTTTGTGTTTGTTCCACACTTATTAGTATTCCAAAGTATTCTAAAGTATTTAGATGAAGTGACTAAACTTGAGTAATGTAACGAAATACGTCACAAATGACTTTTTACAGCATGTATTTTGTAATCTGTAGTGAAATACATTTTAAAAGTAACCCACCCAGCCCTGACAATAAAAGATGAAGATAAAGTTAAACTGTGGTAAATCCTGAATGTTTTGGACAGACTGAAGTTTGGTCTCTTGGCAGATCATTGCTGAATCAACGTCATAAATCTAAACGAATTTCAGGTTGATATCTCAAAAAATGAGCTTTCAGTCAGAGTTTGTGTGGGCGCAGTACCAAACGCTTCCACTAGATCAAATTCACTTCCCGTTCATTTCAATGAGCTCTTTTTGAATCACAAACAGGGTTAGGGTTAACCTTAATAGTGATTTAACGTTTTCAAAAAAAAAAAGGTTTTTTTTTGTATGTGAGTTGACATGATAAAAACCAAAACATTTACCAAATTTCGTACCATTCTAATGAAGTAAAAGCTTCTAAAAAAACTTTTTTCGGTCAAAAATGAGGGTTAAAAAGCTCATTTATAACTATCATTAAAGTTACCTCTTTTTAGTGATCATTCTTGGTGTGAACTTTGATTTTTTGTGATTGAATGATCGAGCTCTGCATGAAACGAATGTTTTTGCAGGAAAAGGAAGGGCTATTTTTGCTCACAAACAACAACCGTGGCCTGTGTTTGTTGTGTTAGTTCACACAAATAATGAAGTTTCAGTCATGAGTTCCTCTCGCTCATGTGGTTCCACATCTTCAGAACACAAATGAAGATATTTTTGATGAGATCCCATGACAGGTCATGTGACTTCAGTGGTTCAACCGAGAATGCTTTTTGTGCGCAAAAAAACAAACAAAATAACGACTTTATTCAACAACATCTAGTGATTCAAAACTCTGATTCATGAAGCTTTACGAATCTTTTGTGTCGAATCAGTGGTTCGGAGCACCAAAGTCACGTGATTTCAGTAAACGAGGCTTCGTTACGTCATGATTCGCGATTTCAATAGGTCACGTGACTACACGATCCGAACCACTGATTCGACACAAACGATTCGTGAAATCATAGATATAGTTGAAAAGTCGTTATTTTGGCGCACAAAAAGTATTCTCGTCGCTTTATAACATTAAGGTTGAACCACTGTAGTCACATGACCTGATTTAAATATGTTTTTAATTTAAATGAACTGAACTCAAATTTCAAGCCAACACGTAACTTACATTTTTAAGTTAAACCAGCAATTCTTTTTTACATTGTGCTTTTGATTAGTTAGATTAGGTGAGAGCAAATGCATGCATGTTTGTTTTCAGTTCGTTTGCTCGAACATATGAAATTGGAAATATAATTGGAATGTCTCTGTATTTATAATGTCATGTCAGGAGCTTTAAGTCTTGAAAGTCTCTGCAGGAGACGGTAATTACTTGATTAAATCTTGACCTTCCAGTTCCAAGAACAAAAATATTAATCTGAGGACAATTTCTGTTTTTGACGATCAATTATGTCGGAGAGCTTCGTGCACAACAGCTTTCTGATTCAGTTTTTATCAGCAGCGAACAATCATCACAGCGAACAGAGAACGTTCTCTCGACGTTCTTCCAGTAACATTAATAGAACGTTCGTTCAAAGTTATCTGGTCTTTAATGATGTTCTCAAAACAACTTTGATCACGGTTTTAGTTGGATTTTCAACTAACATGTTTAAATAGGGCGTGTTTTGTTTTTAAAAACATTTTGAAACATTCAGAAATATCATTTTCTTCATAACTTAATGGCTTTTGTTTATGCTGTGGTTCACATTTACACTATTGTGGCTGCACAATATGAAAAGAGATGTTCAAAATAGAAGAATGCACTCAACAATGATAGATTTTAACAGGTTTTTGTGTCGATAATAAAGTTTTTGGGCAGTAGTATTACACTACCAAGAGCTGATATTAAATACAGGTGTTGATTTACACTTCTCACATGTCTTGTGTGTACAAAAGTCTTTCCTGCTGTCTTGAATCCCGCCGGGATCCGAGCAGAGCTGCATCAAAATGTCAGCGAACACAGCTGGGAAATTGAAGCTGAACATTTTATGAGAGATAAGAAGAATAAAGCTATATAAAACCGGAAGCTTAAGAAGGAGAAAGGTGTTTAATATTTCAGATATGCATGCTTTATGAACCAGACAGGACAGGACAATCCAACAGCAGCAGCAGCAATATCACACTGTAAACTTGATTTCAACATACAACAGCATGAAAATGTAGCTGTTGATGAAAATGAACAGCAGTAAGACTTCATCTCTGAGCTCTAGGTTAGGATCTTTCACAGGTGTTGATGAAGAATCACTCATAAACAGGTGCTTCAACACAGATAATGATGATCCAAACAGGTGCAATGACGTTATGAGGCATGAATCAAACTGAATCATATGAAACGGTTCATGTTCACATACAGTCAAGTGATTCAGATTTCAAAGCATTAAACTGAGAAATCAGCCTCCCACACAGAAACTGTAACTCTTGTGGGGACTTCTACTGTATGTCGACCTCATTATATGTGTGAGTCAATTATAGCTCGACAAATTAAACACACGATCTAATTATATTGGTTTTTAGCATTCATAATAAAGGCCTTATTTAATGTCATTATTGTGAGTCATTTCTGGGGCAGTGATTGTTAATCAGCGGGTGTAATTATTACTCCACATTAATTGCATCATCTTAAAAAAATATGGAAATGATCGTGAGTGATGTGTGAGAACGATTCATTTTGGTGAGTTGGCTCGCTGGGGTGGCTCGTTTAAATGATTCGATTCGTTAGGTCATCATGCAGAAGTGTTCCTTAAAAACACAATTGGGAGTTTAATTGTGTTTACCTATTTATCCATCTCTCTCAAACAGGCGTTGTCTTATAGTCAAGTAATTTGCAAACGGTTTGTAAGTCGGTTCACATGAATCATTGAAAAGTACCGGTTCGTGAATCGCTCCTCATTTGCGCGCGCGCGGGAAAAGGTGAAGCGCTGTTCAGAGACGCGCGCCATTATAATCGAGCTATTTTTACTCTCATTTGATTCCACCGCTGGCTTTAATTCACCAGTTGAGCTGAAGGACGGTCAGGTAAGACCTTTTTGACTCACGTTAGCCGTTTAAAACAAAAATGTTATGAAGTATTTAAGCTACTTTTCTCAGTTCCTGCACCTGAGGTGAAGTTCTGAGGGTGAATCACTGCAGCTCTTTTTTTGCCATCGTGAAACGAGCTTCACTGCTGAATAATGTGGAAAAGTGTTTTGATATAAAGATATTGAACGTGAATTTTCTTATGAGAGAGATCTTTGTAAGATCGGGGCAAGTTGTCACATTTTTTTCCTAGTGAATATTTCTCAGTGCGTTTACATATTATTTACCACAATTTCTGTAGACATAAACCTTAAAATATTGGCTGTGAAAATCACTTCCACGCTCTATAACAATCGTTGTGCAGACGGTGAATGATCTTGGGGCATGTTGTCACAATGTGCACAACCTATTATTTTTTTTTTTTCTTCTAATCTAACAGTAAAACTATTCAGAAAAATAGCAAAATGGTGAAAAAGTCATATAAAAAGAATCAAACCATTGTATTGGGCAATAAAAATTGCGGTTATAAATTGTACAATGACAAATTTTGACATGAACACATTAAAAGAAAGGATTTTTCATATAATTTTTTTATATATTCACCTGATGCCCAAAAGTTGATGATGATTTTGAAATTTTAGTTTAGGCAGAATTCACAAAAATGTAAGATGCATTTTTGTAACTGAAGCATTTGTGTAATTGGACTTTTGATATGTATGTGACCTCAATCCACAATTCATTGTTTTTCTTACTATAAATCATCAATTCAGCTCTTAAAACCTCAGATGTGATGAGTATAGGGAAGATTTTAAATGCATGAATGTTTATTCTGATGATGACATACTAGCCTAAGTCATGATTATGAAAGGAAAACTCAGAATTGACATTCCAAAGTCGAAATTATGACTTAAAAAGTCACTTGAAATTATGGCATAGATGGTCATTATGACATAAAAAGTCAAAATTGACAAAAGTCATAATTGACTTAGGATGTCATAATTATGACTTTTCAATACATACAAAACATAGTCAAAATTATAACGTAAAAAGTCATAATTTTAACATACTGAGTAAGTAGGGATGTTCCGATCAGGATTTTTGCAGTGATCTACCGATTACCGATTTCTTGTCATCATGAATGTCCGATTCTGATTTTCAGATAAAGAACACTATAAATATTGTTTATCTTTCATGAAATAAAAATCAAAAAGGTAATTGCGACTTTTTTCTCAGAATTGCGAGTTATGAACTCAATGTTGTGAGTTATAATAGTCAGAATTGCATGATATAAAGTCAGAATTTATTGCGAGATATAAAGTCAGAATTGTGAGATATAAAGTCAGAATTGTGAGTTATAAAGTCAGAATTTATTGCGAGATATTAAGTCGGAATTGTGAGATATGAAGTCAGAATTGTGAGATATAAAGTCAGAATTTATTGCGAGATATAAAGTCGGAATTGTGAGTTATAAAGTCAGAATTTATTGCGAGATATAAAGTCGGAATTGTGAGATATAAAGTCAGAATTGCGAGATATAAAGTCAGAATTGTGAGATATAAAGTCAGAATTGCGAGATATAAAGTCAGAATTGCGAGATATAAAGTCAGAATTGCGAGATATAAAGTCAGAATTGCGAGATATAAAGTCAGAATTTATTATGAGATATAAAGTCAGAATTTATTACGAGATATAAAGTCAGAATTGCGAGATATAAAGTCAGAATTTATTACGAGATATAAAGTCAGAATTTATTACGAGATATAAAGTCAGAATTTATTACAAGATATAAAGTCAGAATTTATTGCGAGATAAAGTCAGAATTTATTACGAGATATAAAGTCAGAATTTATTACGAGATATAAAGTCAGAGTTTATTACGAGATATAAAGTCAGAATTGCGAGATTTAAAGTCAGAATTGTGAGATATAAAGTCAGAATTGCGAGATTTAAAGTCAGAATTGTGACAGAAAAAGTCAGAGTTGTGAGATATAAAGTCAGAATTGCGAGATATAAAGTCAGAATTGCGAGATAAAAAGTCAGAATTGTGAGATATAAAGTCAGAATTGCGAGATATAAAGTCAGAATTGCGAGATATAAAGTCAGAATTGCGAGATATAAAGTCAGAATTTATTGCGAGATATAAAGTCAGAATTTATTACGAGATATAAAGTCAGAATTTATAACGAGATATAAAGTCAGAATTTATTGCGAGATAAAGTCAGAATTTATTACGAGATATAAAGTCAGAATTTATTACGAGATATAAAGTCAGAATTTATTACGAGATATAAAGTCAGAATTGCGAGATTTAAAGTCAGAATTGTGAGATATAAAGTCAGAATTGCGAGATTTAAAGTCAGAATTGTGAGAGAAAAAGTCAGAGTTGTGAGATATAAAGTCAGAATTGCGAGATATAAAGTCAGAATTTATTACGAGATATAAAGTCAGAATTTATTACGAGATATAAAGTCAGAATTTATTACGAGATATAAAGTCAGAATTTATTGCGAGATAAAGTCAGAATTTATTACGAGATATAAAGTCAGAATTTATTACGAGATATAAAGTCAGAATTTATTACGAGATATAAAGTCAGAATTGCGAGATTTAAAGTCAGAATTGTGAGATATAAAGTCAGAATTGCGAGATTTAAAGTCAGAATTGTGAGAGAAAAAGTCAGAGTTGTGAGATATAAAGTCAGAATTGCGAGATATAAAGTCAGAATTGCGAGATAAAAAGTCAGAATTGTGAGATATAAAGTCAGAATTGCGAGATATAAAGTCAGAATTGCGAGATATAAAGTCAGAATTGCGAGATATAAAGTCAGAATTGTGAGATATAAAGTCAGAATTGCGAGATATAAAGTCAGAATTGCGAGATATAAAGTCAGAATTGCGAGATATAAAGTCAGAATTGCGAGATATAAAGTCAGAATTGCGAGATATAAAGTCAGAATTTATTATGAGATATAAAGTCAGAATTTATTACGAGATATAAAGTCAGAATTGCGAGATATAAAGTCAGAATTTATTACGAGATATAAAGTCAGAATTTATTACGAGATATAAAGTCAGAATTTATTACGAGATATAAAGTCAGAATTTATTGCGAGATAAAGTCAGAATTTATTACGAGATATAAAGTCAGAATTTATTACGAGATATAAAGTCAGAGTTTATTACGAGATATAAAGTCAGAATTGCGAGATTTAAAGTCAGAATTGTGAGATATAAAGTCAGAATTGCGAGATTTAAAGTCAGAATTGTGACAGAAAAAGTCAGAGTTGTGAGATATAAAGTCAGAATTGCGAGATATAAAGTCAGAATTGCGAGATAAAAAGTCAGAATTGTGAGATATAAAGTCAGAATTGCGAGATATAAAGTCAGAATTGCGAGATATAAAGTCAGAATTGCGAGATATAAAGTCAGAATTGCGAGATATAAAGTCAGAATTTATTGCGAGATATAAAGTCAGAATTTATTACGAGATATAAAGTCAGAATTTATAACGAGATATAAAGTCAGAATTTATTACGAGATATAAAGTCAGAATTTATTGCGAGATAAAGTCAGAATTTATTACGAGATATAAAGTCAGAATTTATTACGAGATATAAAGTCAGAATTTATTACGAGATATAAAGTCAGAATTGCGAGATTTAAAGTCAGAATTGTGAGAGAAAAAGTCAGAGTTGTGAGATATAAAGTCAGAATTGCGAGATATAAAGTCAGAATTTATTGCAAGATAAAGTCAGAATTTATTGCGAGATAAAGTCAGAATTTATTACGAGATATAAAGTCAGAATTTATTACGAGATATAAAGTCAGAATTTATTACGAGATATAAAGTCAGAATTGCGAGATTTAAAGTCAGAATTGTGAGATATAAAGTCAGAATTGCGAGATAAAAAGTCAGAATTGTGAGATATAAAGTCAGAATTGCGAGATATAAAGTCAGAATTGCGAGATATAAAGTCAGAATTGCGAGATATAAAGTCAGAATTGCGAGATATAAAGTCAGAATTGCGAGATATAAAGTCAGAATTGCGAGATATAAAGTCAGAATTGCGAGATATAAAGTCAGAATTGCGAGATATAAAGTCAGAATTTATTATGAGATATAAAGTCAGAATTTATTACGAGATATAAAGTCAGAATTGCGAGATATAAAGTCAGAATTTATTACGAGATATAAAGTCAGAATTTATTACGAGATATAAAGTCAGAATTTATTACGAGATATAAAGTCAGAATTTATTGCGAGATAAAGTCAGAATTTATTACGAGATATAAAGTCAGAATTTATTACGAGATATAAAGTCAGAGTTTATTACGAGATATAAAGTCAGAATTGCGAGATTTAAAGTCAGAATTGTGACAGAAAAAGTCAGAGTTGTGAGATATAAAGTCAGAATTGCGAGATATAAAGTCAGAATTGTGAGATATAAAGTCAGAATTGTGAGATATAAAGTCAGAATTCTGAGTTATAAAGTCAGAATTGTGAGTTATAAAGTCAGAATTTATCGCGAGATATAAAGTCAGAATTGTGAGATATAAAGTCAGAATTGCGAGATATAAAGTCAGAATTAATTGCGAGATATAAAGTCAGAATTGTGAGATATAAAGTCAGAATTAAGTGCGAGATATAAAGTCAGAATTGCGAGATATAAAGTCAGAATTGGGAGTTATAAAGTCAGAATTGCGAGATATAAAGTCAGAATTGTGAGTTATAAAGTCAGAATTTATTGCGAGATATAAAGTCAGAATTGTGAGATATAAAGTCAGAATTAATTGCGAGATATAAAGTCAGAATTAATTGCGAGATATAAAGTCAGAATTGTGAGATATGAAGTCAGAATTGCGAGTTATAAAGTCAGAATTGCGAGATATAAAGTCAGAATTGTGAGATATAAAGTCAGAATTTATTGCGAGATATAAAGTCAGAATTTATTACGAGATATAAAGTCAGAATTTATTGCGAGATATAAAGTCTGAATTTATTGCGAGATATAAAGTCAGAATTTATTGCGAGATATAAAGTCAGAATTGCGAGTTATAGAGTCAGAATTGCGAGATATAAAGTCAGAATTGTGAGATATAAAGTCAGAATTGCGAGTTATAAAGTCAGAATTGCGAGATATAAAGTCAGAATTGTGAGATATAAAGTCAGAATTAATTGCGAGTTATAAAGTCAGAATTGCGAGATATAAAGTCAGAATTGTGAGATATAAAGTCAGAATTAATTGCGAGATATAAAGTCAGAATTGTGAGATATAAAGTCAGAATTAATTGCGAGATATAAAGTCAGAATTGCGAGATATAAAGTCAGAATTTATTACGAGATATAAAGTCAGAATTTATTACGAGATATAAAGTCAGAATTTATTACGAGATATAAAGTCAGAATTTATTGCGAGATAAAGTCAGAATTTATTACGAGATATAAAGTCAGAATTTATTACGAGATATAAAGTCAGAGTTTATTACGAGATATAAAGTCAGAATTGCGAGATTTAAAGTCAGAATTGTGAGATATAAAGTCAGAATTGCGAGATTTAAAGTCAGAATTGTGACAGAAAAAGTCAGAGTTGTGAGATATAAAGTCAGAATTGCGAGATATAAAGTCAGAATTGCGAGATAAAAAGTCAGAATTGTGAGATATAAAGTCAGAATTGCGAGATATAAAGTCAGAATTGCGAGATATAAAGTCAGAATTGCGAGATATAAAGTCAGAATTGTGAGATATAAAGTCAGAATTGCGAGATAAAAAGTCAGAATTGTGAGATATAAAGTCAGAATTGCGAGATATAAAGTCAGAATTGCGAGATATAAAGTCAGAATTGCGAGATATAAAGTCAGAATTTATTGCGAGATATAAAGTCAGAATTTATTACGAGATATAAAGTCAGAATTTATTACGAGATATAAAGTCAGAATTTATTACGAGATATAAAGTCAGAATTTATTGCGAGATAAAGTCAGAATTTATTACGAGATATAAAGTCAGAATTTATTACGAGATATAAAGTCAGAATTTATTACGAGATGTAAAGTCAGAATTGCGAGATTTAAAGTCAGAATTGTGAGATATAAAGTCAGAATTGCGAGATTTAAAGTCAGAATTGTGAGAGAAAAAGTCAGAGTTGTGAGATATAAAGTCAGAATTGCGAGATATAAAGTCAGAATTGCGAGATAAAAAGTCAGAATTGCGAGATATAAAGTCAGAATTGCGAGATATAAAGTCAGAATTGCGAGATATAAAGTCAGAATTGCGAGATATAAAGTCAGTATTGCGAGATATAAAGTCAGAATTGCGAGATATAAAGTCAGAATTGCGAGATATAAAGTCAGAATTGCGAGATATAAAGTCAGAATTGCGAGATATAAAGTCAGAATTTATTATGAGATATAAAGTCAGAATTTATTACGAGATATAAAGTCAGAATTGCGAGATATAAAGTCAGAATTTATTACGAGATATAAAGTCAGAATTTATTACGAGATATAAAGTCAGAATTTATTACGAGATATAAAGTCAGAATTTATTGCGAGATAAAGTCAGAATTTATTACGAGATATAAAGTCAGAATTTATTACGAGATATAAAGTCAGAGTTTATTACGAGATATAAAGTCAGAATTGCGAGATTTAAAGTCAGAATTGTGAGATATAAAGTCAGAATTGCGAGATTTAAAGTCAGAATTGTGACAGAAAAAGTCAGAGTTGCGAGATATAAAGTCAGAATTGCGAGATATAAAGTCAGAATTGTGAGATATAAAGTCAGAATTGTGAGATATAAAGTCAGAATTCTGAGTTATAAAGTCAGAATTGTGAGTTATAAAGTCAGAATTCATCGCGAGATATAAAGTCAGAATTGTGAGATATAAAGTCAGAATTGCGAGATATAAAGTCAGAATTAATTGCGAGATATAAAGTCAGAATTGTGAGATATAAAGTCAGAATTAAGTGCGAGATATAAAGTCAGAATTGCGAGATATAAAGTCAGAATTGGGAGTTATAAAGTCAGAATTGCGAGATATAAAGTCAGAATTGTGAGTTATAAAGTCAGAATTTATTGCGAGATATAAAGTCAGAATTGTGAGATATAAAGTCAGAATTAATTGCGAGATATAAAGTCAGAATTAATTGCGAGATATAAAGTCAGAATTGTGAGATATGAAGTCAGAATTGCGAGTTATAAAGTCAGAATTGCGAGATATAAAGTCAGAATTGCGAGATATAAAGTCAGAATTTATTGCGAGATATAAAGTCAGAATTTATTACGAGATATAAAGTCAGAATTTATTGCGAGATATAAAGTCAGAATTTATTGCGAGATATAAAGTCAGAATTTATTGCGAGATATAAAGTCAGAATTGCGAGTTATAGAGTCAGAATTGCGAGATATAAAGTCAGAATTGTAAGATATAAAGTCAGAATTGCGAGTTATAAAGTCAGAATTGCGTGATATAAAGTCAGAATTGTGAGATATAAAGTCAGAATTTATTGCGAGATATAAAGTCAAAATTGTGAGATATAAAGTCAGAATTAATTGCGAGATATAAAGTCAGAATTGTGAGATATAAAGTCAGAATTAATTGCGAGATATAAAGTCAGAATTGCGAGATATAAAGTCAGAATTTATTACGATATATAAAGTCAGAATTTATTACGAGATATAAAGTCAGAATTTATTGCGAGATAAAGTCAGAATTTATTACGAGATATAAAGTCAGAATTTATTACGAGATATAAAGTCAGAGTTTATTACGAGATATAAAGTCAGAATTGCGAGATTTAAAGTCAGAATTGTGAGATATAAAGTCAGAATTGCGAGATTTAAAGTCAGAATTGTGACAGAAAAAGTCAGAGTTGTGAGATATAAAGTCAGAATTGCGAGATATAAAGTCAGAATTGCGAGATAAAAAGTCAGAATTGTGAGATATAAAGTCAGAATTGCGAGATATAAAGTCAGAATTGCGAGATATAAAGTCAGAATTGCGAGATATAAAGTCAGAATTTATTGCGAGATATAAAGTCAGAATTTATTACGAGATATAAAGTCAGAATTTATTACGAGATATAAAGTCAGAATTTATTACGAGATATAAAGTCAGAATTTATTGCGAGATAAAGTCAGAATTTATTACGAGATATAAAGTCAGAATTTATTACGAGATATAAAGTCAGAATTTATTACGAGATATAAAGTCAGAATTGCGAGATTTAAAGTCAGAATTGTGAGATATAAAGTCAGAATTGCGAGATTTAAAGTCAGAATTGTGAGAGAAAAAGTCAGAGTTGTGAGATATAAAGTCAGAATTGCGAGATATAAAGTCAGAATTGCGAGATAAAAAGTCAGAATTGTGAGATATAAAGTCAGAATTGCGAGATATAAAGTCAGAATTGCGAGATATAAAGTCAGAATTGCGAGATATAAAGTCAGAATTGTGAGATATAAAGTCAGAATTGCGAGATATAAAGTCAGAATTGCGAGATATAAAGTCAGAATTGCGAGATATAAAGTCAGAATTGCGAGATATAAAGTCAGAATTGCGAGATATAAAGTCAGAATTTATTATGAGATATAAAGTCAGAATTTATTACGAGATATAAAGTCAGAATTGCGAGATATAAAGTCAGAATTTATTACGAGATATAAAGTCAGAATTTATTACGAGATATAAAGTCAGAATTTATTACGAGATATAAAGTCAGAATTTATTGCGAGATAAAGTCAGAATTTATTACGAGATATAAAGTCAGAATTTATTACGAGATATAAAGTCAGAGTTTATTACGAGATATAAAGTCAGAATTGCGAGATTTAAAGTCAGAATTGTGAGATATAAAGTCAGAATTGCGAGATTTAAAGTCAGAATTTTGACAGAAAAAGTCAGAGTTGTGAGATATAAAGTCAGAATTGCGAGATATAAAGTCAGAATTGTGAGATATAAAGTCAGAATTGCGAGATATAAAGTCAGAATTGCGAGATATAAAGTCAGAATTGCGAGATATAAAGTCAGAATTGCGAGATATAAAGTCAGAATTTATTGCGAGATATAAAGTCAGAATTTATTACGAGATATAAAGTCAGAATTTATTACGAGATATAAAGTCAGAATTTATTACGAGATATAAAGTCAGAATTTATTGCGAGATAAAGTCAGAATTTATTACGAGATATAGTCAGAATTTATTACGAGATAAAAAGTCAGAATTTATTACGAGATATAAAGTCAGAATTGCGAGATTTAAAGTCAGAATTGTGAGATATAAAGTCAGAATTGCGAGATTTAAAGTCAGAATTGTGAGAGAAAAAGTCAGAGTTGTGAGATATAAAGTCAGAATTGCGAGATATAAAGTCAGAATTTATTGCAAGATAAAGTCAGAATTTATTACGAGATAAAGTCAGAATTTATTACGAGATATAAAGTCAGAATTTATTACGAGATATAAAGTCAGAATTTATTACGAGATATAAAGTCAGAATTGCGAGATTTAAAGTCAGAATTGTGAGATATAAAGTCAGAATTGCGAGATTTAAAGTCAGAATTGTGAGAGAAAAAGTCAGAGTTGTGAGATATAAAGTCAGAATTGCGAGATATAAAGTCAGAATTGTGAGATATAAAGTCAGAATTGCGAGATATAAAGTCAGAATTGCGAGATATAAAGTCAGAATTGCGAGATATAAAGTCAGAATTGCGAGATATAAAGTCAGAATTGCGAGATATAAAGTCAGAATTTATTACGAGATATAAAGTCAGAATTTATTACGAGATATAAAGTCAGAATTTATTACGAGATATAAAGTCAGAATTTATTACGAGATATAAAGTCAGAATTTATTGCGAGATAAAGTCAGAATTTATTACGAGATATAAAGTCAGAATTTATTACGAGATATAAAGTCAGAATTGCGAGATTTAAAGTCAGAATTGTGAGATATAAAGTCAGAATTGCGAGATTTAAAGTCAGAATTGTGAGAGAAAAAGTCAGAGTTGTGAGATATAAAGTCAGAATTGCGAGATATAAAGTCAGAATTGCGAGATAAAAAGTCAGAATTGTGAGATATAAAGTCAGAATTGCGAGATATAAAGTCAGAATTGCGAGATATAAAGTCAGAATTGCGAGATATAAAGTCAGAATTGTGAGATATAAAGTCAGAATTGCGAGATATAAAGTCAGAATTGCGAGATATAAAGTCAGAATTGCGAGATATAAAGTCAGAATTGCGAGATATAAAGTCAGAATTTATTATGAGATATAAAGTCAGAATTTATTATGAGATATAAAGTCAGAATTTATTACGAGATATAAAGTCAGAATTGCGAGATATAAAGTCAGAATTTATTACGAGATATAAAGTCAGAATTTATTACGAGATATAAAGTCAGAATTTATTACGAGATATAAAGTCAGAATTTATTGCGAGATAAAGTCAGAATTTATTACGAGATATAAAGTCAGAATTTATTACGAGATATAAAGTCAGAGTTTATTACGAGATATAAAGTCAGAATTGCGAGATTTAAAGTCAGAATTGTGAGATATAAAGTCAGAATTGCGAGATTTAAAGTCAGAATTGTGACAGAAAAAGTCAGAGTTGTGAGATATAAAGTCAGAATTGCGAGATATAAAGTCAGAATTGTGAGATATAAAGACAGAATTGCGAGATATAAAGTCAGAATTGTGAGATATAAAGTCAGAATTGTGAGATATAAAGTCAGAATTGCGAGATATAAAGTCAGAATTGCGAGATATAAAGTCAGAATTGCGAGATATAAAGTCAGAATTGTGAGATATAAAGTCAGAATTGTGAGATATAAAGACAGAATTGCGAGATATAAAGTCAGAATTGCGAGATATAAAGACAGAATTGTGAGATATAAAGTCAGAATTAATTGCGAGATATAAAGTCAGAATTTATTATGAGATATAAAGTCAGAATTTATTATGAGATATAAAGTCAGAATTTATTACGAGATATAAAGTCAGAATTTATTACAAGATATAAAGTCAGAATTTATTACGAGATATAAAGTCAGAATTGCGAGATTTAAAGTTAGAATTGTGAGATATAAAGTCAGAATTGCGAGATATAAAGTCAGAATTGCGAGATATAAAGTCAGAATTGCGAGATATAAAGTCAGAATTGCGAGATATAAAGTCAGAATTGCGAGATATAAAGTCAGAATTGCGAGATATAAAGTCAGAATTGTGAGATATAAAGTCAGAATTGTGAGATATAAAGACAGAATTGCGAGATATAAAGTCAGAATTGCGAGATATAAAGTCAGAATTGTGAGATATAAAGTCTGAATATTTTAGTTTGTTCCATTTTTTGTGTGTTCCCAGAATTGCTGTGCAATCATGGAGGGCTTCTGGACACTGCCTCAGATCTCGTCTCCTGCACCAACCAGACCAACAGCACCAACTCCAGCACAACGGAGGGCGTCATCCTGTCTCCTTATTACCAGCACTCACTGCCGACGGCTGCGCTGTTCACGCTGGCGTACCTGTTCATCTTCCTGCTGTGCCTGATGGGAAACGGTCTGGTTTGTGTGATAGTCCTGAGGAACCGGCACATGAGAACCGTGACGAACATCTTCATCCTGAACCTGGCCGTCAGCGACCTGCTGGTCGGGATCTTTTGCATTCCCACAACGTTAGTGGACAACCTCATCACAGGTGAGAGATCATGAGAGAAATCGCAAAATATAGTTTCTGAACTGTAAACGATATAAAGGGGCGGGGCCTGGTTAAGCTCGTTAAAGTTATGGTAAGGGGCGGGGCATTTCCCAAACACCAATCACAACACACCGCTCCAGCCGACCAATCGGAGCACATTGCGCATTTCAGAAGGAGGAGCTTCCTAGAGACAGGAAGTAAACAGAGCGTTACTGACAGACTGGGAAGAGAGGAGCTGCAACAATGGAGAACATGAGGAAAATTTAAAACCATTGTAAAATATTACCAACCGATTTAAAACTAATGTTTTCCATTTGAAAATAAATGTCTGTATTCTTCTTGATTATAAATGAAGCGATTCAATAATAATATTAATAAAGCCAACACTGTCTATCCCGTGGTCTGATTTTTGATCAGTTCGAGGATCGCTCTATTCTCGCACCGTTCGTTGATGACTGTTCGTTTATCGACATAATAGCTGCTTCTGTGCTCTATCCTCCCACCCGTCCTTGATGAGAGCGTCCGTTTTTGGCGTAATAGCTCATTTTCTGCTCTTAAAGCAGTCGCGTGTTCCAGGATCAGGTCAGTGTTTCGCCCCTCGTTCTTGTAGGCGTCTTGGTTGAAAGGTAATGCATTACGATGTGAAGCAGACACATGAGCGACTGTGGTTTGCTGTCTGAGGTGCGTCATACATGCATCATCTCATCATCCCGGATTATCCACAAAAAAATGCGAGGTTAACAGCCATGACCTCATGACATTAAATCAGCAAACCTACATTTCGCCTGGACGTTTTCGCTCATGGGTGTTGGGTCATTTCGTCAGATCGTTGACCCTCTGATCCTGACCCGGCTTCACGACACCGGGACAGATATCGTCAGCAAATGCAGCGGCTGACGGTATAGCATTAACAACATCCCTAGTGTATGAGTGATTATAGTTTTTATCAGCGTGAGAGAGATTTATTAACCAACAACCACTTTGGCCTTTACGTGCAGTTGTCCCGAGACTTCTTGTCATTTCCGAGCCGGTTCATGACGCTTCTCGTGCACTCTGTAAAAGCATCCATTAAAAGATCACTTCAGGATTCAAATCTCCTGATAATTCCCTCTCCTCCTGCATGTCATCAAGATGTTCTTTCTTTCTTCAGTGGAGAAGAAATGAAGGAACTCATTCCAGGATTGTGGACTTCACTGGGGTTCAACGGGTCCAAATGTCAGTTTCAGTGCAGCTTCAAAGATCTACATGATCCAGACGAGGAATGAGAGTCTGATCTAGAGAAACCGTCGCACATTTGATACAAAAAATATAGTTTTTATCCACAAATGCTGGTCTTGCGCTGCTCTGATGCGCCACACATCACGTCATCACGCTGGAGAGGTCACGTGACGTAGGAGGAAGTACCGATCTAAAGTGAACGTCAAAAACGGTCTTTACAAAAAAAGTAAAACAATGATGTCGGACGATTTTGAAGTTGGGATGGGAGTTTTTCACCGTACTGCAGAACTTCCGTCATATAATGTAAATCAGCTGTGAATATATAGTGAAATATAATTTATATCCAGCGATCAAAGCTGAATTACTCCAGTCTTCAGCGTCACATGATCCTTCAGAAATCATTCTGATATGATGATTTGATGCTCAAGAGACACATTTATGATTATTATCAGTGTTGAAAACAGTTCATATTTTTGTAGAAACTGATACATTTTATTTTTCAGGATTCTTTGATGAATAGAAAGTTCAAGAGAACAGCATTTATTTGAAATAGAATCTTTTGTAACATTATAAATGTCTTTACTGTCACTTTTGATCAATTTCATGCATCCTTGATGAATATAAGTATAAAAATCGTACTGACCCCAAACTTTTGAAAATGTTCAGTCATGTGACACGTCACGGTGTTGCTCAATATTAATACAAACAATCTGCTAAATGCGTTCTAGCAAACATTTGCATTCCTTTTCCTGCTCAAAACACGAGTGCATCTTCATTTTAGCACTTTTATTTTGCTAATAAAATGATTGTGCCAGAAGAATAGCACGAGAAATTCGTCTGTATCATCTCAGCGAGCTTTTATTATTTTCATAGATGTGCAGTTTTTCCAGCGTTTCTGTGCAGACGAGCAGCTTTGGGAAAATTCTTCAAATGCATCTGGATTCATGCGTTTCTAGATTTAATTTTAATCATGTTTCTGTCTTCCTCAGGTTGGCCTTTCAGCAACACGATATGCAAACTGAGTGGTCTGGTTCAAGGAACGTCAGTTTGTGCGTCAGTTTTCACATTAGTTGCGATTGCTGTGGACAGGTAAGTGTTAATAATTTTAAGAATGAAATGAAATAAAACAGCCAATAAGGATGCCGATGAATTAGTGAATTGATTAATCACACATCACATTGATATTTTTATATGGTAAAAAATTCACATTGAATATTCAAATGAATGTGGAAACAACACAAGGACGATTTATTTTAAATATTTATTTTGCTTTTCACTGTCGTCTCTATTAATGGATTTTTGCCTCGATTTCTGGGGATGAAATGAGTAATTGTGGCTATTCAACATCACAGCATAATTGAATTCCAAATGCCATCAAATGTCATCATTTGTAACATTGAGTAGGCTTTAAAATATTTAACGACTTTTAATTTAAGCGAGCTTTACGTATCCCCGTTATAATAAATGTCACAGCAGGGCTAAAAAATACTAATAATATACTATAAAGGCTTAATTTTAGAGAATGTCTAGTGTATGTGTAAGTTGTACGTTTAGTTTTGCTCTTCTAGGAATGATAAAAATACACAATTTAGAGCTTCATGACCCCGTATGTGTTTTCTCCTCATCTGAAACTCAGGTTTCGCTGCATCGTTTACCCGTTCAAGCCCAAACTTACGCTCTTTGTCGCGAAGGTCTCAATAGGAACAATCTGGCTGCTCGCACTCACCATAATATTTCCCTCGGTGTTAATGTTGACCGTTGAGCAAGAAAGATGCCATTTCACGGTCCACAGTGACAACCGCAGCCGCACGTACCCGCTGTACTCCTGCTACGAGACCTGGCCCGACCCCGAGATGAGGAAGGTGTACACGATGGTCCTTTTCGTGCACATATACGTGATTCCCCTGGCGCTCATCGTGCTCATGTACGGTCGCATCGGGGCCAAGCTGTACACCACAGCCGTCCTGGCCAGCGCTGAGCAGGATCTTCCTCCGCAGGGGAAATGCACCGCATCTCAGAGGAAGATTCGCGTGATAAAGATGCTGATTGTGGTGGCTCTGCTGTTCATGCTGTCCTGGCTGCCGCTGTGGACGCTCATGCTGCTGACCGATTACGACCGGCCGGACGAGGACAATCTGGAGCTTCTGACCAGCTATGTTTTCCCTCTCTCTCACTGGCTGGCCTTCTCCAATTCCAGCGTCAACCCCATTATCTACGGCTACTTCAACGAGAACTTTAAGAGAGGCTTCCAGGCCGCGTGTCGGCAGCAGGCTTGTTGTCGCGGCCGGAGGAAGAAACGATTCAGCGTGAAACAGCCCAGAGTCGGAAGTCAGGGCTGTAGCCCGTTGAACACGGCCGTTACCGGCAATCCGCTCAGTCTGGGCACACGGACGAATCAGATCTTCACCGAGAGCGACCTTACAGGGTGCGTTCGCCTGGAGCTCGAGCGCAGGAGCGTGTCGATGGACACCAAGGCTGAAGGGGGAACGGGTGGCATGTCTATTAAAAGGGAAATTCACTTTCAGGAAAATGAGAAAACAGCAGGTAAAATATACACTGCGTGGGAGCTTTGAAACCATCAAGATCGATCGGCTGGCAATTACTGGCCAAAGAGTGACGAGACATGGCAGTCGACGTCTACATTAACCTGGATGCATTCAAAAAAGCATCTTTTTGGCCTTCCATCCTCACTGAAACAGAGTTGTTTTGTCCTGGGATTGAATAAGTTATTTTGCCATATATAGGTACGGTGTTTGAAAACGATGACGCATGTTTGGTGATGTGACGCATATTTAACTCATATATGCACACTTTTCAAAAAGATTCAGCGAGGTTATATATATAGAACTCCAAGGTTCTAGAATTGATTTTAAAGAACGCTTCAGTGGCATTCTATATTGAAGTCTATAGGGTTCTTGACTCAATTTTAAAGAACTCTTCAGTGGAGTGTCACTCAGTTCATTAGAGGCGGGAACCGGCGAACGTTAAACATAACTAATCAAATAAATAAAAAACAAAACGAAATTTAAGTCAAGTCAAGTCAGTGTAACACAGTTCGTAAATATGGGAAGAAGGAGGCGGGAACCGGCGAACATTCAACATACTTTAATATCCAAATAAACAAACAATAAAACAAAAGTAAAAGGGCGGCAGTTCCTCACGGCGATTGTTGCCCACAAAAACGAAATAAAACACAATATAAAGTCCAGGCCCGGTCCTCTCTCGTCCTTCTCTGTCGTCGCTCCTCCGTGAGAGACACGAGACCGGTGTAGCGCGCAGCTGACGCTCATTATCTCTCGCGCCGTTCCCTCACGGCTCTCGCCCGCCCTGCTCGTCACAGTCAGCTTTATTTATATAGCGCTTTTTACGATGCAAATTGTGGTAAAGCAGCTTTACGTTAATAATTGGAAAATCATTTTGGTTCCCAAAGAAAATGGTGTCATTGTGCAGCTTATTCTATATATTATTGATTCATTCCGTTGCAAATATCAGTAGTTATTAGTCTAGTTAATTTATGTATATCAGCACTGCAGAAAACAGTGACGTAATCGTCCGGCTCGGCTCAGTTCACATACAACGACACCAAAAACACTGATGAATATCAAGCAAGTGTCCCCAACTTAAACAAGACAAAGGACCAAAACTCCAACAAATGGAGAAAAAAAGCTTGGGAGAAACCAGGCTCAGTCGAGGGTCAGTTCTCCTCTGGTCAACAGTGAACACTTGACCGACACTCAGAGTTACAGGTCATTAAACCCATTTGGAATCGCAACAGTCAAAATATTAGTAAAAAGTAAAGTCCCTCACGGTGACTACCGCACACACAAACACAACATAAAACCCAGGTCTGGTCCTCTCTCGTCCTTCACGGTTGTCGCTCCCCTTTTACATTTATTCATTTGGCAGACACTTTTATCCAAAGCAACTTACAAGGGGGTTTCATGCCTCACTCAAGGGCACTTTAGTCATGGTAAAGAAGGTGGAGCGAGTGCTGTTCATTCACAATCCCCACCGGCATAGGAATCGAACCAGCAACCTGCTGGTTATAAGCCCGACTCCCTCACCGTTAGGCCACGACGACCCTTTAATGCTTCCGGAGCTCCTCCGTGAGGAATACGAGACCTTGCCCCTCGCCACGCCCAAGGAGTTTCTATTTATAAAGTATGTTTAATTCATAAACTTTTTATTACCATTAAAATTGTGTTAAAACAAAATGAATTATTTAAAACTAAACTCCATAAAATGATCCCGTGATGGAAAAAGGTTCTATAGATGAAGTGTCTGATGGAACCCTTTTTCTAAGAGTGTATGATTATGATTATTTATTTTCATCATGTGAAAAATAAGATGTACTTTGCATTCCTGCAAAGATGACAGAGAGATGACGCACTTTAGACCAGTCCTGACTGAGTGCGACCCGAATGCTCTAGTCAGTAGGATATTTTTCTAATAAAATGATCGTGTCAGAAGAATAGCATGAGAAAATAATGTTTGTTATGTTTTACACATGTATTTGCGTTTTTCAGTGTTTCAGTGTGGCAACTTTTGGAAAACACTTGAAAACGCTAGGAAATGGAGAGCTTTTTATAATGAAAATGCTGCTTTCAAATGGATCCAGATTCATGTAGACAAAGCCTAACGAAATAGAGTAAATATGATGTAAAATACGTGTGATTTTGGGTAAATATCATTAAAATGTGTGAATCAGGAGTGAAGCAACTATCAGATGCCCTGCACTCTACATATCAATATTTGCATCATATGTGTATATATATATATATATATAAATATATATTCTGTTGTTGTACATCTTGTCATGTAGCTATTGTACAGTTCTGTGTTTGATCAATTAAATTAAGTTGTTAATTAGAGAAAAGTTTAACACATGAGATAAACGTGATTGCAACGTCACCAGTAAAATGATATTCCTTAATGATTGTCTTTGCATCAGATTATAAATATCATCCGCCTGGAAACATGTATGTGCGGGGTTTCATCATTTAGCCTTATGGGGGAAATATGCGAAAGCTGACATTTAAGGAGTGAAACGAATTGCTCTCCTTCTCTATAGGAAAACAATAGAGCTATTGACAACGGAACCATTTCCGAGAAAATTACAGGAAAACTACATACACCTGCAGAAAATTACACTGCTGTGTGCCTCCCTCACGGCTGAAAGTCATCATTTCCCATGAGAGATGAAGCTGCTTGTGCTCTTGACCCACAAGATTATGCTGGAATATGAAGGATTTCTCTTGTTTACGTACCCGGAGATGGAAAACGAATGTCCTCAGAGCCCCCTGAACCTCAGATGTGTTTTGAGTGTTTAGCTGAAACTACACCTTCACTGTCATTTACAGACAACGCAACTCATTAAAGTCGACATGAAATGGAAGCTTCGTCTCTACTGTGCCGTATATACGAGTGAAACGCTTCTCAAACAAGAACAAATGGTGGGCGGGGCTTGAGCTCTTGCTATTGGTGGATCTCCTGAGAGTGACGGGTTGCCCCGCCCTCCTTATCAGAGAGAGAAGAGATGCAACAATAATTAAATTTAAACCTATAACATTTTAGATGCATAACCTTTAATCATAGCCTATAACATTTTTATTTCATAATTCTGAATTCATTTGCGTGTTTATATCTCCCCGTTCGGAATGTATAACTCGCAACTGTGAGTTTATTTCACAACTCTGAGGGGGAAAAAAAATCAGAATTGCGGGATTTAAACTTGCAATTCTGAGGAAAAAAGACAGAATAATGAATATTTCTCACAATTCTGTTTTTCCTTCTAACAAATGTGAGATATAAACTCAAAAGTAACTTGTTATTCTTTTAACTCTTGTGTTGCGGGTCAATTTGACCCGTTTAGATTTTTTAGAAGTTTTTTTTTCTTGATATTTTGTGACTTTTTCTCATTTTTCATCATGCAAAGTTTCAACATGCTGGTGTTTTTTGACATACGTTCGTGATGTTCGCCGGGTCGATTTGACCCGCATATTTTAACGCTCTAAAGCAACTGTACTGACCCAAAATAGTAACATTTCTTGGTTATATTTTATTTTTTTACTACCTTATGAAGCTAAAAAAATGAGGTTTTCCACACTTATTTCAACACAGAAACATGTTTTAAGCAGCAGCGTGTGTGTGAAGTTCTGATCCAGAAAGTTCTTGACTTTATGAAATGAGTTTAGAAAACAGCCAACTTAGGAAAAGCACATATTTTCATTTTACAGCCACATTTAATCGTTCAGTGATGATGTTCTAAGAAAAAAAAAAATGTATTTATTGTATTTAAAAAATGTACTGTTTATTTTCAAATTTTGTCAAAACTAATCAGTTTTAAAAAATGGTTAAAAAACATTTTCATTGAATCATCTCTTCAGATATATATATATTTTTTGGAATATTTGACAAATGTTGATATTAAAAGTTTACAGTTTGTCCCTGAATCTTTTCATAGTGTGCCGCAAGAGGAAGATATTCTGATTTATTTAAAATCAATGCCCTACTTTTTTGTTGTTGTTGTTGTTGTCATTGTATAACCTGTTTGTTTCTACTCACATTATAGAAGTAAATGAGCTGTTTCATGTTGACTTAAAATATTTTGTTTAGCAATTTTAGCTGAAAATGTAATGTAATATTACAGTGACATGTGAAATCGAAAATGGTGCATGAAGTCAGTCATTCGTCATGAAACGCTGCGCCATTAACTCGTGAGATTTTCATATGGTTTTATTTGTTTTTGAAGTTTTCTGGTACAGTGTGTGACTGGCTCTTTGTAATATCCTGCAGGTCACTGATGTGAACCATGCCACGCTTTTATTTTTGGATGTTGTTTGTCTTGCTGTTACAAGACTGACAGTCCTTTAACTGAGGAATAATCCTCATGCAGGTTCATGGGGTGTTTGCTGCCATTATCCAAACGATGTTAGACTCTTCAACACTGAATTATTTCATGACGGTGGAAAAAGTTTCATTGTGATTTATATGTACATTAGTAAATTGTTTAAACTGAAGTGTAAAATTGTCATGCATTATAAAATGAAATAAATCATTGAAAATATGTAAGTGCAGAAACATCTGTGGTTATTAATCTCTTGTGAAATCTAAACTATGCATAATAATGTTTAATTAACTTTAAATTTGTCATAATGGGTCGTCAGTACTGAAGCTTGATTAGAAAAATAAAGTCATTGCAACTTTTTTTCCCCTGCATTTGCATGTTTACGTCTCACAATTCCTGATCTTTTTCCCAGAATTGTGAGCTATGAACTTGCACTTGTGAATTGTGTGATATAAACTCGTAATTATGACAAAAAAATTCAAAATTGGGACTTTATATTTGGCAGTTCAGACTTTTTCTCAGAACTTGAAATTGTTGGGGTGTCAGAATTGTGATTAAAAAGTCAAAATTAAGTAATTAAGTCGTAAGTGGAAAGTCGTAACAATTCTGACTGCAGGTTATATCAATTCTGAAAAAGATTCGCGGATACGAGACCGGTGTAGCGCGCAGGTGACGCCCGCCCCGCTCATCACAAGCAGAAATAGTTTAGAGAGGAGAAATCAATCTACACATAAAATCACAAATGATTGAAAGTATAGAAAGCGCATTTACTAATAATTATTTATAAATAAATCGTTTTTTACCAATGCAAATACATTAGAAACGATGCATTGTGATACAGACATGTATCCGATGCACACTTTTTAAATCGATGCATTACATCGTTATTTTTATGCCGATGGACGGATGCAAAATGGTGAATCTTACCATCCCTAATATATATATATTTGTGTGTGTGAATGTCACGTCTCATACAGCGATGAGGATAAAAGGCCTCTGCGGTTTCCACACACAGTCGTATTGTCCCTCATGTGAGTGACTCATTTCCCTGCAGGTGAGCTGGATAATAGTCTCTGCCGTTTACTTCCTGCCGTCAGGCGTCACGGCCCACGACTGCCACCAGACATAGAGTATTAGAATAAACCCGCAGGGTCAGATGTGCCCTCAACCGTGAAAAACAACACAGCCTTTAAGATTATCAACACAGATTGTTGTATTACAACTACAGTGGGAATTATTTCCATGAGAAATATGAGGACTGTTTTTACAAAGATGAGTGTGAACCAAATGCACACCTATGAAGTATTTTCATTGATGTAATACAAAAATCGAATACATTTTTGAAAAAGTTTCACAAAGGGTTAATGTCCTGAGTTTGAGTTTAACACTATAAATCTATAAACTATTATATTTGATATGAGAATGAGGGTTTTAACTAATCAACATGATCTGATAAACCTGTCGCTCTCGATCTCCTGCAGTCCTTCTGTCGTCCGATTGATGCTTTAGACTTTTTTATCAAGTAAAACTCTTTTAGCCTTTCAGATCGTGTCTTTCTGCTGTGAAATCTGCACTGATTTTTATCAAGTAAACATAAGAACAGGGCTGGGTGGGTCACTTTTAAAATGTATTTCACTACAGATTACAAAATACATGCTGTAAAAAGTCATTTGTGACGCATTTCGTTACATTACTCAAGTTTAGTCACTTCATCTAAATACTTTAGAATACTTTGGAATACTAATAAGTGTGAAACAAACACAAAAAAGATCATTGAGAGTTTTTATCTCACAATTCTGACTTTTTCCCTCAGAATTGTGTGATATAAAGTTGCAATTGTGAGTTATAAAGTCATAATTATGAGATATAAACTCACAATATTGAGAAAAGTCAGAATTATGAGATATAAACTCAGAATATTGAGAAAAGTCAGAATTATGAGATATAAACTGACATACTAAATTCACAATTTCAAGAAAAAAGTCAGTATTGCAAGTTTATTTCTCCCAATTCTGACTTTATAACTTGCAATTGTGAGTTTAAATCTGAGAAAAAGAAGTCAGAATTGTGAAACACGAACTCACCAATAGTGAGAAAAAGTCACAGTGACGAGTGAATTATAAAATGACTCTCAAAACATGAAAACAGTCGTGGATCATCAGGTCATGACAGGACAGTTCAGTTGTTTTTATAAATTCAGTCATTTTGTCTTGTTCAGGTCAGTACTAAATAAAAATAATAAAAGTATTAAATGTCGATGAAACTGAACTGGTCTTTTTCAGACGGTCAGAGTCAGAGAATCACCAATCGCTGTTTAAATGACATTAAAACTCAAAGTAATCACTTTGGTAATCTAAAACACTTTTCAGATGGAACTGTAATCTGATTACCACCCATTTCAAATCAAACACAGTCACTCACATTTTGCATTTTAAATACGTCACTGAGTCACTTGTGTTTCGTTACTCCTCGATCCTGCATAAGAATAACTTTATATTGTTAGTAATATTTCAGCTGGACTGAAGCAGGTTTACGTAATTATCCAGACATCATTCATTAGAAAATTCACGAGTATCAAATATGATCATCAGGTTTGTTTGTTAGGGTTAGTTAATAACACTCTTCGAAAAAAAGGTTCCGTATAGAACTCTAAGGTTCTATATACAGTGAGGAGAAATCATTGCATATTACCTTCATGTTTCACAAATTGTTTTCTGCTGATAAAGTATGTTAATGTGAGCTGTTCAATTGATCAAATCTAATCAAAATTAAAAAGGGATTAAAACGAAATCCATACAATGATCTCATAATGGGAAACCCTAAAAGGTTCTCTACATGAACCGCCTAACAGAACCCTTTGTTGTCCTCCCAGCAGTGCTGTCTGTCTGGAGCTGAAGTTGGATGTTGGAGCAGCACAGCTGGAGACGGAGTAAAGGCTGTGAAGAACGGCTGTCAATCCTGCGATTAAACCCTTCCGCTGAGATAATTGGCATCACTGTTTTTTCCGTTGTGGCGTAAATTTTGCAACTTATTTCAAAACCACTCCATGGTTATCGCTGCACGGCTGTTGCGGATGAATGCGTCCATACCGTGTGTCTCTGACGCTGTATATTCAGAAAGAAGCGAAAGAAAAGCACAATAAATGCCGCTATCAGCCACCTGCAGGGAGGATTAATCAAGCGCTCGAATCAAGCTTCAGGAAAAAAACCTGCTCTAATGTGCGAGCGGGTTATGATTTTCCAATCACAGCAATCCAGCCCTTAATTAGCCCTTATTGTGCTCTTTAAAACTCTCTTTAATACACATCATCTCAGAAAACTGATAATATTATTAAAAGAACAGTGAACCTGCCGCATGACTCTACGCTGACCTCTAGTGGTTGTTTTGTAACACTGCCGTTGTTTATTTACAGTGTTTCAAAGCGGCTAAAAGGAATTCAGATTGCAAGGTCATATTAGCTTTTTTATGTATTTAAATTGAGCAAAATCAATTTTTCAGTTTTTCACGTTCACCATTTATTTCAACGTCTTGTTTTTCTTTACAGAATTTATTTGTATTCGTGAAACTCTTTCTGCATGTCTTAAAAATTAAAATAAAGCTTCTTGAACCTTTAACATCCATGGAACCTTTTGAACGCTCAAAGTGTTCTTTATAGTGGAAAAAGGCTCTTCAGATTACTGGGATGTTCATCGTGCTAAAAGAATCGCTGAAAGATTCTTTCTTTCTTTAAAGTTCAAGAGAGTACAGACTGAAGTTTGGTCTCATTTTAAAAAAGCTTTTGCTTGAGGTTGATAAAAAAATTAGCTTTCAGTACGATTTTGTTTGGGTGCAATGCCAAATTTTCCCCATTAGATGCCCGCTGGATTTGTGATTTACAGTTTTTCTATATACCATATAAACCACACTCTGACATCCATACCAACACACACACACAAACAACTCATCCAACCGGCTCTACAATATGGATAAACTTAAGAAAGGAATAAAGCAAGTATTTGCTTTTTAGGCCAAACCTGAAAAAATAGCACCATCTGGTAAAAAAAAAAGAAATATATATATAGTAAATATTTTATTTTGAAGCCTTGCCAGCAGAATGAAAGCCTGTTATAGTTAAATAACCCTGGGATTGAAAATTGCATTTTTAATGGGTTTCAATAGGGACATTTTTATGAAAGTTTGTTTCTGCCACTAAATAAAAACATAAAAAAAAACTTTTTATCTCACAATTCTGAGAAATAAAGTCAGAATTGTGAGATAAAAAGTCTTTTTTATTTTTTTATTGAGTAAAACTTGTCAGTTATAAAGTCAGAATTGCGTGATATGAACTCGCAATTCTGAGGAAAAAACTTAAATGGTGAAGGAAAGTCTTTTTTCTAACTCAAAATTCTGACTTTATAACTCAGGATTGTGAGTTTCTCACAAGATCTCACAATTGTGAGGAAAAAAGTCAG
This sequence comes from Opsariichthys bidens, assembly GCA_037194245.1. Taxonomy (NCBI): domain Eukaryota; kingdom Metazoa; phylum Chordata; class Actinopteri; order Cypriniformes; family Xenocyprididae; genus Opsariichthys; species Opsariichthys bidens. The sequence continues at coordinate 502,980 of CM074289.1, forward strand.
AATTGTGATATAAAAAGTTGCAATTACCTTTTTTTATTTTTTATTTCATGGTGGAAACAAGCTTCCATGAGTGGAACTATTTTGTGTTTTTAAGTGTAAAATTGATTTATTAAAGGAAATATTAAAATTCTTATAAAAATACACCCTGGTGTTGGCATTAACACAGGCAAAATAATGAAATAAAACTGAAAAAGACAAAAATGTCCTCACTGTAAAATGCTTTTCTTATTTTTCAGTCCAAATATCGAAAAGTTCTTCAATCCAGATGCTTTTATTAGATCAGAAAAATTACATGAGATGTTTTTGACCTATTTTCTGGACAAACAAACAAATAAAATCTTGTAAATCTTGACATCTTGTTTTTCTTGTGTCTGTCCCAAACACAAACATTATTCATGACATGATATTTTATCTAGTAAAAGAATTTCTAGGTATTTCGACTGGAAAAATACTGAATAGGAAAAGGACGCACAAGGGTTAAGGAACCTGGTTCTTATATGGCATCGCTGTGAAAAGCCCCTTTATTTTTCAGATTGTGAATAAGATTGCGTCTGCTCAATGTAAATGTGAATGTATCTGGTGGTCAGAGCGTATATACGTCTGAGAAAGGCATGCATGGAAAGAAGATACAGGAAGTGTGAGGAACCCAGTGGCCCTCAGCAAAGGCCCACAGACCAAGTGGCAACATCTCCAAACTTGTCAGCACAAGCGGGTCGACAACGTAGTCCTGCCCTCTATACTCGATCACAAGATCCACAAGGACGAGGCTGTTTTTCTTCTCGCACCACATCAACCTGTCAGGGCCGAAGGGAGAAGAGCGGACGGGGCGCAAACACGGCAGGTGTCCGAAACGCATCTTATGTCACATCATCCTTACGATTCACATGCAATGGCTCTTTCTGTGCTTTCTCTGAGTCTCTGCGTCCTGCTGCTGTCGTGGGGTCACTGCAGTCCGATTCCACCTCCAGAAGAGCGGGATAACGTGGACACGCAGGAGGTTCTCGGTCAGTTCCTCCACATGTTGAACCTGACCGGTCAGAGGCCGCGCTCCAGCCGCACCGAGGCGCCGGAGTACATGCTGGAACTTTACAACCGCTTCGCCAACGACCGCAGCGCCTCGCCGGCGGCCAACATTGTGCGGAGTTTCAGAAACGAAGGTATTCGGGTGCACGTTTCGTTCATGAGCATAAATATTAAGAACAAAAAGTCATTTGTTTTTTAACAGTATTTATTTAAATAGTGCTTCATGTAATACACCACGTTTGGAAGCAGCTTCACATTAATAAACAAAAAAATAAAATTCATCAATTATGAAACGTTCAGTCTGACATACAGTAATGTCAGATCAGTTCAGCTCAATATCTGTCAATGTCGCAAAGCTCATCAAGTGTGACTTCTTAGTTATTGAATATTGTTGATCATATACAGTAGAGATCCGTCCTTTTCCCGTGGTTTTGTGCTTGTGCAATATTTCAGACATCATTAGATTGTTCTTATGACATTACTTGTGCAATTTACTCATTAAAATTATTCTTAGAATTATTATAGCATTCTTTCATTTAAAAATGAAAAGTGATCATTATTTCAATATTGTTTTTTAGTCGTAGTATTTTTATATTGTTTTTTAATAAATATGATTATTAGGTAACACTGTACAATAAGGTCTCATTTGTTATTATGTATTAACACATTAATACATTTGTTGCTGTATTGATCTTTGTTACGGTTAGTTAATAGTTATTTCACAGTGCATTAACTATTGATAACAAATACAACTTTTAATTTTAATAATATATTAGTAAATATTGAAATTAACATGAATTAATTATTGTTAACATAATTAACGTAGTTTTTTTACAATTAAAACATAATTATTTTAATAATATTTATTATTTTTGTTATTTAAAAGTAAAAATGATAATAATTATTTGAATATGATTTTGTATTATTATTATAATGTATTACTATTTTCATTTTTTTTTTTTACTATCGAAATATAATTATTATTATTGAACCATTGTTTACGTTAAAAATTTAAATCTTTCTTGTTTTTCTCCTGGTCATAAGTGATGCCTGTTTGTCCCTTAACACGCACCTGACATCTGATAAGTCAATTATATAAAAAAAAAATATATATATATATTTATATCTTTGTGGAATTAAACGTGCCTTTGCTCTCTAATTTACAGACCGCACCTCAGTCGGTGTGATGAGCAAGAGCCTTCGGACGCACCGTCTCCTGTTCAACGTCTCTGTGCCGCAACACGAGCGTGTGGTCAGCGCTGAGCTGCGTCTTCACGCGCTCCTCAAGAGAGCCTCGCACCAGCGTACGGGAGCGGGATGGAAGGTGACCGTATTTGACATGCGGCGGGGAGGATGCTACGGGACAGGTGAGAGAGACGCGCTGGCGTCGAAACACATCCATCGCAAGGACAGCGGATGGGAAGTCTTTGATATGACGAACGCTGTCCAGCATTGGCAGAAGGTCAATATTGTGGCCCCCAGGCTGGAGGTTCGTATTGAAAATCTGAACGCGTTTAGGAATACGAACCAGCGGCAATACGCAGACCTGGACATCGACAGAGATCCTGACGGAAAACACGAGCCGGCGCTGATCGTCTTCTCGGATGATCGGAGTGAAGACCGTCGTATGATCGAAGAGGACAACGAACTGTGGACGGATGAAGAAGAGCAGATGCGCTCCAACGAGATCTACGAGGACGGCTCACGAGTCCGGCGCAGCGCGAAAGTGGAGGACTGCAAAAAAGCCGAGATGTATGTCGACTTTAAGGATATCGGCTGGGACTCCTTCGTCCTGGCGCCGTCTGGTTATCAGGCGTTCACCTGCCGCGGCGTGTGCAGTTTTCCTTTAGCTCGGGAAGTTACGCCGACCAACCACGCCGTCATCCGAACGCTGCTCAATCTCAAGAGTCCTCAGAGCGCCTCGCAGGCTTGCTGTGTGCCAACCGAGTTAAAACCAATATCCCTCCTGTATGAGAACGAAAACGGCGTTGTGGTTTTAAATAATAAGTACGAGGGGATGGTGGTCAAGGCATGTGGATGCAGATAGTCTAAAAAAACTAGAAATATCCGCAAAAGACTGTTTAGTGTATAAAACAAGCGCCTACATCATATCACAAACCGAATGTGAATTTTAACCAAAATAGGATGAAATCTTAGTAGTTTCTCACATGCTGCTTCGTGAACTGAACATCCAGAATCTTGGCGCCTCTAACTGCATTTTATTTAGGCCTCATGTATATTTACTTGTTGTAAATTAGTCCGTTTTCTATTGCACTCACTGCTTTTGGGTGTTTAATCGTTTGTCACTTATAATGACAGAAGTTCTAAACCTGCTAAAATAACAGTGTTATGCTACTTGATCTGAGCGATTTTATCTCCAAGACTCTATAAGCAAAAACATCGTTTTTTTAATGTGATTTTGAGATTTTGGACTTTATATTACGTATAGTTTCAGACTAGTGAAAGAAAGCTTCCAAACTACACTTTTAAGTGTTTATTTTATTGCACTTTATTTATTTGCGTCATTCAAATGTTTTTTTTCTCCACTTCATCAGCATTTACATACGCCAAAATTTACAGTTTTATTCTTATTTATATTCTAAAGGTTTTTACTGAGGGGGTTGTGCATACTTTTTAAATTCAACATCCAAACTACACTTTTAAGTGTTTATTTAATTGCACTTATTTATTTTTGCGTCGTAAGATTTCAATTCAAAGAGTTTTTTTCTCCACTTCAGCAGCACTTACACACACCAAAATTTACAGTTTTATTCCTATCTATATTCTGAAGGTTTTTACTGAGGGGTTTGTTCATATTGTATAAATTCATCATCCAAACTACACTTTTAAGTGTTTATTTTATTGCACTTCATTTATTTGCGTCTGTAGGTCCAATACATTTTTCAAAGAGTTTTTCCTCCACTTCAGCAGCACTTAAATACACCAAAACTTACAGATTTATTCCTGTCTATATTCTGAAGGTTTTTACTGAGGGGGTTGTGCATACTTTTTAAATTCAACATCCAAACTACACTTTTAAGTGTTTATTTAATTGCACTTATTTATTTTTGCGTCGTAAGATTTCAATTCAAAAGTTTTTTTCTCCATTTCAGCAGCACGTATATACACCAAAATTTACAATTTTATTCATATCTATATTATAAAGGTTTTTACTGAGGGGTTTGTTCATACTGTATAAATTTATCATCCAAACTACACTTTTAAGTGTTTATTTTATTGCACTTCATTTATTTGCGTCTGTAGGTCCAATACATTTCTTTAAAGAGTTTTTCCTCCACTTCAGCAGCACTTACATACACCAAAACTTACAGATTTATTCCTGTCTATATTCTGAAGGTTTTTACTGAGGGGTTTGTTCATATTGTATAAATTCCTCATCCAAACTACACTTTTAAGTGTTTATTTAATTGCACTTATTTATTTTTGCGTCGTAAGATTTCAATTCAAAAGTTTTTTTCTCCATTTCAGCAACACTTATATACACCAAAATTTACAGTTTTATTCCTGTCTATATTCTGAAGGTTTTTACTGAGGGGTTTGTTCATATTGTATAATTCACCTGATTTATACAACGTTTAATTTCTAAAAAAATTGTGAAAATGTTTTTTTTTTCTCCTGGCTTTTGGAGTGATAAGAGAAATCCAAAATCCCCTCTGTAAAAACCTTTAACTCTAATATGCCAACAAAACTGAACAAGAAATATGAACCTGACTTTATCCAATGTTCTGAAAATGTATGCAAATGAATGCATATTTAAGTAGATTATGCATAATTTGAATATTCAAACAATTCAGAAAACTTGTAACACAAAAAAAGACTTGTCTTAAAAATAGAGGTTTTTTTCACAGTGATGCCATTGGGGAACCAAAAATGGTTCTTCAAAGAACCTTTCAGTGATCAGATCTTAAAAGAACCCTTTTTTCTTAGTTTGAAGAATCTTTTTCCACTCTAAAGAACCTTTTGGGCAAAGAAAAGGTTAAAGGTTCTTCATGGAACCATCAATAGCGATAAAGAACCTTTATTTGTAAGAGTAAGCATCTATTTATCAGAGCTCATTCGGCATAATTTCAGTTGCACGCAGTCATATTACATTGATTAAAATCAGAGCTTGACATGAACTTTTTTTCTCACCAACCTCTGTGGCTAATGGTTTCCAAAGTTACTAGCCAACATGTTCACTGCCCACAGTTTATACATCAACACCATGGGGAAAACTGCCATATAGATATCTTTAATATTATCTCATACTTTGGCAGCAGGTTTATTAGGCTTCTGTCACTTTAAGACCTGATGCATGGATCCATTATACTGTTACACATGCGTTTTCTTTCTCAGCTGTTTACGTTCACTTCAAACATTACTGACTGTCTGTACGTGAAGACTCAACAAGAATGGCATTAGGACATTATTTTGTGTGCATTTAACTGTTTGAGTGAAAAAGAACTCAATTTAGTGCTGAGAGGCGGTTTTATGTGCGTACAATAAAAACTGCTGGTAATGATTAAAGTTATGCGCAATCCCACGGCGAAATTGAAGCCCTGTAACACCAACAATATTCATCCGGAGCAAATGAAACGAGGCGGGTTTGTGTCAACTCTCTGTCGGAGAGATGAGAGAGAGGAAACGCAGTTGGTATCGTGTATCTATTCTGAGAAAAAATGGAAGGTATTGGAAATCGTTATTTTTGACAACATTACATTTAGCATTTAGTTTATTATCATAGATGCTTTTTAAGAAACTTCAATTGAAAAATGTATATATTATATATAAAATTCAAAGACTGCGTCACACGCCACTGCTGAAATACACCCGCAGATGTTAATGTCAAGGCTTGATTTTAACCCAAACGTTCTTCCTCTGAGCGCGGATATTCTGTCGCCCCTGACGGCCACATGCCGTGCGAGCCACAACCACGTTCTCTTCCACACAGCTGTGATAAGGAGGTGTCAAAAATCGAGAAGTGTACGACCCCTCACTCAGGATGAGACCTCATTCCAAGTGGTGTGTCGTTGGACGCGAGAGCCGTCAGATTCCTGAGCGCCAACAGCAACAGTCTCCAACGATGCCTTCGCTTCCGCTTGCCATCTAATGCTGTGACGCCCGTTTGTCGGGAAAGACAATCTACGGTCCAGGGTCACTCTTAGAAGAAACAGTTCTGTATGGAACCTTTAAGGGTTCTGTTACATTTTAAGAATTAAACAGCTCATAAAAATTTAAATACGCTGTAAGTATCGTTTAAGACATTTCTCCATATTTAGAACCTTTTCGGCTTAAAGGGTTCTTTAAAATTGAGTCAAGAACCCTATAGGACCCACTGAACCTTTATTCTAAGAGTGTACTGTGTTAAATGAAGGATTTGTTTTTCTGTTACTGGTTGTTTTACCCATACATTGTCTTGTGTTTTTTCACTCTTAATAATAAAGGTTCCAGAAAGAGTGATCAATTCTTAAAAGATACATTTTATCATACATGTTGAACCCTTTTTCCACTATTATGAAGAATTTGTGCAATTGAAAAGTTCATCGGAAGCATAGATGCTCATAATGAACCTTTGTTTTTAAGGGCGATCGGGTTAAAGAAATTGACATGAAACGTATTTATTCCGGATTGACGAGCCTCTTTGTGTGTGTGATGTGAATAAACCTGTAGATACTCACTCCAGCAAACATTCTCTCGGGTCTCTGTGAAGGTGTCTGTTTAGATTGGACGTCGTATCTGCAGCACTAAGTGTTTCAATGTAAAGACCGTTACGAGTGGAGATAAGGAGGCCTATCAGCCGTACTCTACACAACTGATATAAGGAACACACGACAACTGCAGATCATTCCTCAGCACTGCTCGGAAAACACGCACAGTATGGAGAATATCTTCACCAGGACTTATTTTGGGCCTCCTACACAATTTCCCATAATCGATATTTAATTATACATATGGACTGAAAAAAGGTGCAGGCTGAAGCCATTGCTGATCACACATTTTTCATTATAGTTCTAATAAGCGTCCCTTTCACTACCAGGTCTGTCTGTGTGTTTACCTTCATATCAATTATCATTTATTTGTGCTTTTCACAATACATGTGCTTTAAAGCAGCTTTACAGTAAATGCATGTGTCAACATTACAATTGAGAGGAATGAGTTATCAGTCCATCCATCCATCTATCTATCTATCTATCTATCTATCTATCTATCTATCTATCTATCTATCCATTCAACAGTTTATCCATCTATTTGTCCATCCACCCATCGATCGATCCATCCATCCATCAGTTTATCCATCCATCCACCCACCCATCCATCCATCAATCAGTTTATCCATCAGTTTATCCATCCATCCATCCATCCACCCACCCATCCATCCATCCATCAATCAGTTTATCCATCCATCCATCCATCCATCCACCCACCCATCCATCCATCAATCAGTTTATCCATCCATCCATCCACCCACCCATCCATCCATCCATCCATCAGTTTATCCATCCATCCATCCATCCATCCATCCATCCATCCATCCATCAGTTTATCCATCCATCCATCCATCAGTTTATCCATCCATCCACCCACCCATCCATCCATCAATCAGTTTATCCATCCATCCATCCACCCACCCATCCATCCATCCATCCATCAATCAGTTTATCCATCCATCCATCCATCCACCCACCCATCCATCCATCCATCAGTTTATCCATCCATCCATCCATCCATCCATCCATCCATCCATCCATCAGTTTATCCATCCATCCATCAGTTTATCCATCCATCCACCCACCCATCCATCCATCAATCAGTTTATCCATCCATCCACCCACCCACCCATCCATCCATCCATCCATCCATCAATCAGTTTATCCATCCATCCATCCATCCATCAATCAGTTTATCCATCCATCCATCCATCCACCCACCCACTTAAAACATTTCCCAAAACTTTAATACTTTCAGAAGTAAATAAATAAATACACAAATACAACATTAACCCAATTGTTTCAGGTATTTCATATAAAATTATTCACTTTTGTCTTTTCTCTCCTTATTTTTTTGCAAAGTGAAGCACACATTCTCAGATTGTTGTCACAGTTCTTCCTCGTGGAGTTAAGAGTGAATGAGCAGCGGGTCGTTTGATCTGGCGAGATTTTGATCAGAAATGTTCAGTTACTCAAGAACAGACACGTGTTGCTTCACTGGGGCTGTTTTCATTTTCTCTATATTACCCTTTTTGGTGTCTAACAGAGACAATTGAGTTTTAAAGAGTTCTTATTTGTGTTTTTACTTTCTTGTCAGGCCTTCACTCTGTGACTGCGATGGCCAGAGTGTGTTGAGTCAGACTCAGTGCAGTGCGCATGCGCTGTTCGCCATATTGCGCAGCTGGGCGTGAGGTGGTGCGTCGAGACCATCGCGGCTAAATTGTTTATTTTCGTCGCGCGCGGTGACTGTTCTCACTCTTGTTAAAAAAAAAAAAACACAATGCCAAATCCCAGCCTAACAGGGTGATCGCTCTAAAGAAGAACTTTGAGTCGTTTTAGAGATCCGCTAAACGCGTTAGTCCGGCTGAAGTGTGTTTCGCGCGGTGGCCGCTAACAAGATACACATCAGAAGTGGACAAATAAAGACATTCATTCACAGGAGGCAGAGCAGGTATGCACTTTAAACACCCACTTGACATTTAAATGTGTTTTATCACTCTATAGCAGAAGTTAAAGTGTGAGGTAAGCGTCGCTCGCGAGCTAGCATGTAGCATGTTATGCTAACGCAGCTCGCGTTGTTTACATTCACTTCAGCTCGTTTATAAATCACTGTCATCACGTTCATGTGTTTATTGCACACCTCCACCCGTGCGAGTCTTTGCATTTTGCCTGAAACCCAGTGTGTGAAGGATTATTGAGGAGTGTGCGACGCGTTATCCTATTAAACTATTAGTAAACACGGCGTTTGTCCTCGGTGTGTTCATAACTTTCTGCTTGTGTGTTTATTTTTTGGTGCTTTTATTCGCTTTAAACGTCTCCAGGCGCGTGTCCAGCGTGGCAGAACATACATTCAATGTTTGTTTTTATATATAAACTTTGTTTGTGTGTGTAAACATGATATAAAACGCATATAATTTATATTTTTGCTGTTTTTTTTATGTTTAGACTTATTTATGCTTGCATTTATATTTCTTTTGTTCTGTTTTTACATTTCTTTATACAATGATATGCTGATTATGCTCATAGAATTGTATTTATTTTTATTATGTATTATGTATGCTTTATTTATAATATTTTTATCACTTTGTTTATATTTATATAGACGTTTATGCTTGTGTGTGTGTGCACAATTATTTAATATTTTTATAGTTATATATAATTATTCATATTTCTAAATATTATGTGTGTGTGTGTGTTTTTATTCCCTCGGTCGCTCATTATTGTTCTGTATCTTTCCTCACAGGACGTGTGGATGGACCCGTCAGTGTCTTGCTGAAACGAGTTGGAAACGGCACCGGGAGCCTCTCCGAGGCCGATAATCAGCGCAGGATGTCCATCACAAACACGCCCACCAGTAACGATGCCTGTCTGAGCATCGTCCACAGCCTGATGTGTCACCGGCAGGGCGGCGAGAGCGAGACCTTCGCCAAACGGGCCATTGAGAGTCTGGTGAAGAAACTGAAGGAGAAGAAAGACGAGCTGGATTCCCTCATCACCGCCATCACCACTAACGGCGCTCATCCCAGCAAATGCGTGACCATACAGAGAACGCTAGACGGCCGGCTGCAGGTGCGAATAAATCATGTACGGACACATCTGTGTATGTTTGTGTTGTTAAATATGTCATTGTGAGCGTCTGTGTTCAGGTGGCTGGTCGGAAAGGATTCCCACATGTCATTTATGCACGGTTATGGCGGTGGCCGGACCTTCATAAGAACGAGTTGAAGCACGTCAAGTACTGCCAGTTTGCCTTTGACCTGAAGTGTGACAGCGTCTGTGTGAACCCTTACCACTACGAGAGAGTCGTGTCTCCAGGAATAGGTCGGTTTGATGGTTTTTAGTAGCGTTAAGCTCATTCATATCGGCCTCTGTTTATAATTCATCGATTCTGTGTTTTCTTCTAATCTAGATTTGTCTGGACTCACACTGTCAGGCTCTGGTGAGTGATATTCTCTTGAAAATAACACTTTGTGGTCAGTTTTGATGTCATGGTGACTTTAATGACACAGACAGCAGCAGGTTTATTTGGCTGCTGTCACTTTAAGACCGAATGCACAGAAGTAATGTGTGGTTGTTTACCATTCTAAACTCCTTTTTTGCTTCTTAAAATATGACGTTACGGAAGTAAAATGTTTTTCAGATGCATTTTCGTTTACTTGACATTAGCGCTGCAACGACGCGAAAATACGTCGGCGCGTCGCACTGTTTACGTTCATCCCGCGTAACGGCGGCTTCTGCTCCCGGGAACGGAGAAAGTTCCATTCTGTCACAAAAACCCGGACCACGATGATCAAAAGTATGGGAACACTTTAAACAGAGGCCGAATAAAACGCTCCTTTGTTCCCTTTGCAGAACCGGAATGCCGTTCCACCCGTGGAATCGGATCTCTGCCAGATTTTTGCGCGCGCAAGATCGTATTTTGAGCGTGTAAAAGGGCATTTGGTGTTGAGTAGAAAATCTTTGTCTCGCCAATAAGAAAATATTTCGAGCGAACGGAAATCAAAGAAGTTTATTTGGATGCGCGCGGACGTTCTCTTTCGCACGTGATTCCCGCCCCGCGCGCTCGCTAACACTCGCCGCGTCACAGACGGAGCCAGAGGAAAAACACACGGTTCAGGAGACGTTTGTTCAGTGGCTTGAACACGATCAGAGTTCCTTCAAGACTGTAGAGAAAGTCTTTGACGCTCTTCAAGTTCAAATGTCTTCCACTGGACGAACACACGTAATGACTTATTTTTCATCAAAATCAAATGGTATTGTTACATAATGGCGTGTCCCAGTGTTTCTACACCTCGACGAACTGATGAATGAGTTCTGACTTCTTACGTGAAAAAAAATCACTAGATTAATAATAAAAAAAAAAAAACACTTAATAAAAATAATCGTTAGTTGCAGCTCTACTTGACATGGAATGTGTGTCTCTGTATGGTTGTTTTCAGGTCCTTCAGGCCTGATGGTGAAGGATGAATATGATTACGAATCGCAGCAGTCTCTGCCCAGCACTGAGGGACACATGCAGACGATTCAGCACCCTCCCTCCAGACCGGTGGCCCCGGAGCCCTTCAACGCGCCCGCCATGCTGCCGCCAGCAGAGGGCAGCAGCTCCGCCTCCACCTCCGCCTTCTCCAGCATCGCGGTGGGATCAACAAGTACGACACAAGTCACAGTTCCTCACTATATCCTTGAACGCATATGGCCATGCTGAAAAGCTTTCTTGTAGGCGTCATATTCTTCATTGGTGTTTAATAGGGCTGGGTCGGTGGGACCGGAAAGATTCTGCTGTACTGTTTGTACCGCAGTAGGCCATTGCGTTATTTGCACATTAGAAACATGGGCAAGAATGACAAAGAAACGTGGACTGATGCGAAAATACCGAGCGGGATGTGTTGAGCAACTACAAACATTTACATTTCTGCTTTTGGTAGATTTATGTTGCATTGTAGGTATACAACAATATTATTAGTGATGCACCGAATAAATAAACATTTAAATTGCACATAAGGCAGTTGATCAAATTTTTAATATGCATGTTGTTATAAAAGCAGAATTTAAATAGCTGTTAATAAAACTTGTTTTCATGACAACAGGTAATAGAATCAAAATGCTCTATTCTAGAGTTATTTTTCTAGCGAACTCTGGAGTTTAAATGTGACATTAGGCTGTTTCATCGATCGATCACATGACACACGATTCGTTTCAGTATGCGTGTTTATTTGGTGCTGTAACTAGTAGTAAAGAGGAATCGTTTTAATATTTCTTAAATCTGCATGTTTTTTTTTTTTTTATCATTCATCAGCTAGTGAAAAACGTTTCTGAAAGTGATTGTGACGTTATCGTTATAGTTGTGATGTGTCTGTGTTAGTCTTGAATGTTCCGATCGGTTTTTAGAACTATATCTTTACCGTTAATATTATAGTTCTCATCATTGGTGTGAACGGCAAAAATTGCTTTTATGTCATTTTTTTGACGTCGTTGCTGCAAGTCTTCCTGAATTATAAAGCAGGTTTTACTGGAATGCCCTGCTTTAGATTATATTATATTATTATTATTATTATTAATAAAAAGGTTTCTCCTGGGAAAATATTAAATTTTAACAAAAATCAAGTGAAAATATTATAACTCTTAATGTTGCTATTCCTATTTATTTATTTCTTGAGTTTTGGTTTGTTAGTAGAGATATTATAATATACACTTAATTGAAGTATTATTGTTATGATTATTTGAAATACTCCCGAGGTTTCCTTAAATAATAGAAAAATAAATAAACTGAAACCTCAAGTCTGTAGAATCCGCATCAGCAATTGAAAAGTCCATTTTCGTTGCTGAAATTTCGGTGCATCACTAAATATTATGATATATAACAGTGTCATAATTAAATGACCTGTACTGTGATGCACGCGTGTGGTCCTGCCGCCCAGTCCTGGTGTTCAGTGGTCTGTGTGTGTTGATGTGTGCATGCCGCCTCTCTCCCCAGCTCAGCCCAATAGTGTTCTGACAGGAAGCCATAGCAGCGAGAGTCTGCTGCAGATTGCATCAGGGACAGGGCAGGGCTCACAGCAGAATGGCTTCCCACCAGGCCAGCCCTCCACATACCATCACAGTAAGCCATCAGTGAACCTCCACCCACAGGGGTCCTTAAAAACGCTTACATTTCGCCTGATCAAATTTAAGGTCATAAGTCGTCATTATCATTTCAAGCGGTCTTGAATTTTGGGACGCAGTATAGCTTAGCATGATAAAGAATCCGAATCTTTTACTTTTCATTATACAAAAAATACAATGAAATTATATGCTATACTATACATTATTTTTCAGTTTTTGGTAACCTACCGTATTTTCCGGACTATAAGCCGCAACTTTTTTCCCACGCTTTGAACCTTGCGGCTTAAACAAAGACGCAGCTAATATGTGGATTTTTGGTGTGTCGGTTTTTTGGTGGCATGTTTAGATTAAATCAAGTGCGCTCAAACTTCCCATCGTTCTGATTCCGGTAGTCATTTTGTGACCCTCATCATGACGAAGACACGGAGAAATGCATATCATGCATATCGCATCTTTTGCAGGCGCATATTCATTATTTCCCATGCAAAAGACGCGATATGCGAGCGGCCCCTTCGTTGTCTTTTTGAGTCAATTCCTCACGCGGCTGTTTCCAGCGTCTCATCATCGACTCATGAAGCTCTATTTCCTTTTCCAACAGCCAGATCAACTGGAGAGCAGCATCATATGCATTTCTCCGTGTCTTCATCATGATGAGGGTCACAAAATGACTACCGTAATCTGAACGATGGGAAGTTTGAGCGCGCTTGATTTCATCTAAACCGTAAACATGCCGCCAAAAAATTGAGCATTCGAGATGTTTCAACTGTGCAGATCCGACTGAAAGCCAAAACAATCGCCACCGCCATGAAGTTTGAGGATTTTAGAGGTTCAAGAGGTTTTTTTTAAATTCAGTGGGTGCGGCTTATATTCAGGTGCGCTCAATAGTCCGGAAATTACAGTAAACGTTTTTTTTTTTTTTACCTCTGGCAGTTTACCTGGAGGAATTCTTAGAATCAACTTTCAAGGCTTAATTTACTTCCGTTGCTGCAGAACAGCTGTAAGTTGTTAACCCATTACTTGCTCCCTGAAAAAGGCCTTTTTGTATAACTCTGAAATGTACATTATTTAATAAAACAATGCCTAAACGTTTTTATTTTTAACCTCTGGCAGTTTACCGCTCACCTTTGTACCATTTCAGGTTATTCACTGGACTTGAACTTCTTAAATTTAAATAAAAACTGGAAGAATTGGGGTGTTCTAAATCTTTTGACCGGTAGTGTGTATTAGCAGCAATATTTGCACATCATAAATGCAAATGCAGTACAAATGAGGTCATTTATAAATGTATGATTATAAAATATTATAAATCCACTTATAAAAAGAGGCATTTAATTTAGTGTTCATTCAAAATTAAAACAGCCCTAGGATATGTTCAGTTTTTCAATCTGTTTTTAGCTTGTTTTAAAAAAAATCTGCATCTTTCAAAGCAGAAATGTGGTGCTGTTGCTTGTTCTGCAGATTTGCGCTTCCAGATCAGTTCGCAATCCATGAATACCGCTCATTTATGCCAAGCGTTTGCTTTGGTCAGTTGATGAATTATGACAAGGATTACGTCATGGTTGTTATAAGATACCTGACAACTCGTCACCTTTCAGCGAGGAAAGTTTCTAAGGCATCTTCTGTTCATATCTCCTCCAGATATTGCCTAATAAAGCTTCGTTTCCAGATGTAACCGGGGTCACCGCTATATTTCTGCACTTCCACAAGAGAGTGATTTGCACTTTTTATTCAACATCTGCCGTTTTTATTCAGTGCAAAGAATATTTTTACACCGCTTTCATGCAGTGTTGTAGATGTAAACCAGTGGATCGATTAGAATCTAATGCGCATTCAAGAAATAGAATATTTTAATATATCTATCAGCTATGTTGACTCATAAAACTCGTTTAGAATCTAGAATCATTTTCTAAAAAAAAAAAAAAAATGGTTAAAGGCCAAAATTTGACATTTATAATTTTATTATTTGAATCGTAAAGTCATTTTATGGTTTAGCATGTCATCATAAACATCGAGCCACATCCACCTCCCCAATGCATTTTATTTGTGCAGGTCTTCAAAAAGCCTTAAATTTGATTTCAGTACCCAGAGTCCGAAAGCTTTTCAGCATCTCCTGCCTCCAGCACATTCAGACGTGAGTAACGCTTCACGACAGCAGGTCCCGTGTCAGATGTGTGCGCTCTCTTCTTGTGTCCGCAGATGCCACTTCCACCTGGTCGAGGAACAGTAATTTCACCCCCACTGTACCGCACCATCAGAACGGCCATCTTCAGCATCATCCTCCCATGCCACATCCGGCACACTACTGTGAGTGTATCGCGTCAACCAGAACAAGCTTTACATTTTACATTTATTCATTTAGCAGACGCTTTTATCCAAAAAAAACTCACAAGGGGAGCAATTAGGGGTCAGGTGTCTCGCTCAAGGACACTTTAGTCATGCTGTTCATTCACAATCCCCACCTTCAATTCCTGCCGGGGTGGGAATCGAACCAGCAACCTTCCGGTTACAAGCCCGACTCCCGCACCACTAGGCCACGACTGCCCTAGTATTCAGGAGCTGCTAAAATGACGACTTTCTCATAATCTTTATTTTGTCCTCAGGGCCTGTTCACAACGAAATCGCATTTCAGCCACCGATCTCCAACCATCCAGGTAAGAGTTTCATTCCATTAAAATCTTATTCAGTGACCATTGGGTGACTTACGATCTTCTCGTCCCGAGCAGCTCCTGAGTACTGGTGCTCCATTGCTTATTTCGAGATGGACGTTCAAGTGGGCGAGACCTTTAAAGTTCCCTCCTCCTGTCCGATCGTGACCGTCGACGGCTATGTGGACCCATCCGGAGGAGATCGCTTCTGCCTCGGCCAGCTCAGCAACGTCCACAGAACGGAGGCCATCGAACGGGCGAGGTAGCGCCGTCGCAGTGATCGCGAGGATATTTGATTATCGTTCGAGTTGATCTGATGTGTTGCATGCCTGTTTTCAGACTGCACATCGGGAAAGGCGTCCAGCTGGAGTGTAAAGGTGAAGGGGACGTTTGGGTGCGCTGCCTGAGCGATCATGCCGTGTTTGTCCAGAGCTACTACTTGGACCGGGAGGCCGGCCGCGCTCCCGGCGACGCTGTACACAAGATTTACCCCAGCGCATACATCAAGGTCAGCGCAACATCTGATTTAACTACCTTAAGTCTGCGAGAGTGTGAGGCGGCTGAGAGTCTGAGACCATGGTTCTCAGTCGGAAAAGGGTGGAGGTTGGTGGAGAGCTCCTGCCTCAAGTATCTTGGGCTTTTGTTCAGGAGTGAGGGAAGGAAGGAGCGTGAGGTGGACAGACGGATCGTAGTGATGCGGTCGATGTTGCGGTCTGTCGTGGTGAAGAAGGAGCTGAGCTGCGAGGCGAAGCTCTCGATTTACCGGTCAATCTACGTTCCTACTCTCACCTATGATCATGAGCTTTGGGTCACGACTGAAAGAATGAGATCCCGGATACAGGCGGCCGAAATGAGCTTTCTCCGCAGGGTGGCAGGGCGAGATAGGGTGAGGAGCTCGGTCACTCGGAAGGAGCTCGAAGTAGATCCGTCGCTCCTTCACATCGAGAGGAGTCAGCTGAGGTGGCTCGGGCATCTGTTTCGGATGCCTCCCGGACGCCTCCCTAGGGAGGTGTTCCGGGCTTGTCCCACCGGGAGAAGGCCCCGGGGAAGACCTAGGACACGCTGGAGAGACTATGTCGCCTCGGTGTCCCCCAGGAAGAGCTGGAGGAAGTGTCTGGGGAGAGGGAAGTCTGGGAATCTCGGCTCAGACTGCTGAGGCCCCGGATAAGCGGTGGAAAATGAATAAATGAATGAAGTCTGCAACATATTTTGGATTTTTTAGGCATATCTTCTTTTAAAAGAGCGTCCTGCCCACACACACACTGCAGTATATGGTCTCATTTTACAAACAACACTCTATATTTTAACACATATATTGTATTGTATTTGTTCACAATTTTATGATAAACACGTAACAAAAATCAGTTTGAAAATCTGTCATTTTGGACGCGTTTGGTCTATTTCCCTTCAGAAAGTGTCTTTTGATTCCTCTAGGCGGCAGTAAATGGGTGCAAAAGGAATTTTATTGATTTATCTGAAAGGAGGCTTTGGTGCCCCCAAGTGTACGTTTATGGTCTCCATTTTTGATTTCTAAAAGACTTGGGCATAAAATTTGGGATGGTCCGATACCACTTCTACATGTGTGATATCGATACTGTAAGCTTGAGTGTCTGCCGATACAGATGCCGGTCCTTTTTTTGATCACTTTACATATATCTATACCGCGTCAACTTGCTAAATACACTCTGCTACTCAACATATAGTGCGACGTGACTGTGAGGCTGCAGGCCGAGTCTTAAAGGATCACTTCACCTCAGAATGATTTTACTCACCGCCGTGTCATCCAAGTTTTGGACGCACATGTTGAACTTACAATGTTAATATTTCAAGTGGGCACGTTTGTGACGCTGATCTCAGAGATCTCTAGAGGTGACTCGCACTGCATTCATGGACTCTGTTCGCTCCTGCAGGTGTTTGATTTGCGTCAGTGCCACCGGCAGATGCAGCAGCAGGCGGCGACGGCGCAGGCGGCGGCGGCTGCGCAGGCGGCGGCGGTGGCAGGAAACATCCCCGGCCCTGGATCCGTCGGAGGAATCGCACCTGCCATCAGTGAGTGTTCCTGCCGTTTACGCTCCAGAACGGCCCATTAAGTTTCGCAAACTTCAATCATTTAGTCTCGTATCTACGGAGACGCAAAATACGTGATTAAAATACGAAATATATTTCAATTGCGTTCGCTCCCTGTTCTTTGTGAGCAAATGTGAAATTTCTTTGTGGAACGCAAAAGTGTCCCTTTAGGGGCTCCGTACACACCTGCAAATCTGACATTGATTCGTGCAAATCTAAAGAGTTTTAGGTCTCAACTCAAGCTTTATTTTTTAGAGCACACTTAAAAACAACAGTGAAGTGCTGAACAACACTTGAAAAGATGAAGAGTGTGTTTATTCAAAGAGGCTGATCTGACATGAAGCAAGTTTATCCCAAACGTTACTGCCTATAATGTTAAATATGTGTTCATCTTCATATGATGCCTGACCGTTTGTGTACGGGGGTCACCGCTGTATTTCTGCTTCTCCATCAGAGAGTGAAGTTGCATTTTCTTTCAGCCCGGCTGCCGTTTTTCTTCAGACCAATTATACACAAGTGTTCCTTTTGTTGATGAAATCGATGACGATAAATGTTGATGACGAGCATTCAAAATTTTTATTAAAAAAACACAAAAATCACTTTGTTTTTGTCGAATAAAGTCGAATAAATATTACTTTTTTTTTGCTATATTTCACAGCTTTTCTTTTAACCTTTTAAGACCTCAAGGCCTTTTTAGAGTTTAGTTGTTTTTTTCTGAGTGACCTGCACAAAAGTCAGTCCCTCCAGAAAAACGCGGGATTTTTTTGTGATTGTTGCGGGCAAAAATCCTTGATTATGCGGCACGTTTTCTTAAAAAACGCGATGGAATATGCGGGATATTTTTGCAATTTTATGCGATGAAATTGCGGGAACTTGCAAAAACTGCGGTTTTTGATGCAAAAGAGGAAAAAAAGGTGATTTTCCCCCCCCAACACCCTGTTCTCACTAGATACTGCCTTCATGTAAAGAGGCAGACTTACTAAATCACAGAATATTGAAGTTCTCATTCTGTTTTATTTCAGACCTTCATCAACACACGGCTCAAAATTACAAAACATTGACATTCTGTCGCTATATTATACAATATGATAATTTGCCCCCACTATCATGTAAAAGAGCGGGAAACTGCTTCGCGCGGTCTTTTGAGCTTATTTTTGTTGTCAAATGAGAATTATTGGCGTGCTTCATCACGGTTTCACCGCGGGGTTTACAGACGACGCTCACGTCGCGTCATTACGTCACTTCATGAGGTTCCCATGGCAATAGGGGGAAAATAATGGCGCTTTATTTGTGTGAAGTCAACGCAACATTTTTTCAACTTTCTGCTAAGATATGAGACTTTTTTGCAATGAAAATACAGGGATTATGAAATCATGCCAGCCCCGCATATTTTTCTTGCTGAAATCAGCAATTTATGCGGCGAAAGTGCGGCATATTTGAAAAAATGCGACCCCCGCATAAATATGCGGATTTTGGATGATTGTGCATGAAATCAAGCGATTCCATAATCGCGTTTTTCTGGAGGGACTGAAAAGTAAAGACTCTCAACTCCATAGCCATAATTCATAATGTTTTTGCATGAGGCTCTCCTACATGTGAGCTGCATCTGGATCAGATGTGTGTCGATGGCATCAAGCCATCAAACGCTGCAGCACTTGGAATCAGCCTTTCTGTTTAGCGCTTGACGCCCCCTATTGGGCATTTCTAAAATTGTTCCTCCACGAGGAATATCTCGTGAAGGCAAGGGAATCTGCTTTAAATTTCAGATTCAGAAAAATCACGTTTTCTACAATCTGTGCATGTTTCATGAAGCTATGAGAAAACGCAACATGAAATCTGCATATTTGTTTTCAGTTAGTCTTTGTTGTGAACTCGGACTCATCAGAGGGAGGAAATAATGCGAGAGGAGCATGCTGGAGTGTGTGAAGTCTCTCATTTCATATGCAAAGAGAATTCTTGTGCTCCTCCTTTCAGTTTCTATTGGCTCTTCAGAGGAAACGGACGCTCCGTTACGTTTAATAGGGTTAACAGTGTCAATACGGCCTGCATCCTGTCCTCAGAAGCTTAATTAACCCTTGTGCATCCTTATGGACACTTTTGTCCATTTCAGTTTTGTTTTGTGTTATGAGTGTGCCTTTGTTAATGCCAACTGCATGAATTTTGGCTCAGGTGTTTATTTTTATTGGAATATTTTACCCTCGTTTCCTTCAAATCAATTTGACCCTCCCCACAAAAATACTCACACTCAGGACCTTCAGCACAAAAATGTCCACATTGAAACCCATTAAAAGGTCCGTTTGACTTTAAAATGATACAATATTCGCAAACAGGCTTTCATTCTATCGGCAAGGCTTTACATTTTTACTAGATTGCGCCATATTTTCAAAAATCTGACACTACATAAAAAATAGAAATGCCTCAAAATTAAACGTGTTGTTTTTCATCGACACACCCGAGAATCTAATACACGATGGAAAAAAATTCTGCTTGGCATTTAGTTTATAAAAATAAACTACAATTTTTAATTTTTTCTTAAAAAAAACAAACCAGCATTTAAAGGGTTACAGTTCTTAAAATGAATGAAAGTTTGATATCTATAGATAGAACAGATGCTGGTTAAAAAATTGACATCGGTGAAAGTGGAAAATAATATTCATAAATCGTATTTCTATGACAGTTTTTTGGCATGTAACTTTTTTTTTTGAATGCACAAAGGTTAAATTAGTCTAAAGAGAGAAAAACGGACTACTACAAAATTAATTTTTGTTTAGAACTTAACAAATGCGATTACTTTTCATCGACTAAAACTTTCATCTGAAGAAATGGCTGTCAAAATGATATAACCACTTATTAGGCAGAAATGTGCTGTTGGGGATGTTTTCATCCACTGTGGGGAATTTTTGAGTCTTAATTTGGCCGTAACTTTCTCCGTGTTTCAGCAAATGGAATGATTTTTGGTGACAAATCTTATTTTGACACATATTTTGGGAAAATGCTTTGAAAATGTTCAAAAACTCAACAGGACTCTGTGGGCAAATTCACACTTTCGTTACTTTTAACTGCTTTAAAAATGTATCAGAGAAATAATTTTTTCACATTTTTGTGCTTAAATCTATTAATCAACCTCAGTCCTGATCAAAACTACTACATTAAAAAAAAAAAAAAAAAAATCAGGATTTTAACTCTTTAATTGCCAAATTCATAAACGATGTCACTGATTTGGGAAGAAACGTGTCAAAGATTAGTGCAGCATCAGATTTTAACGTTTTAAAGAGTTCAAATCCTGATTATTTTTTTTTTTAATTTAGTAGTTTTGATCAGAACTGAGGTTGATTAATAGATTTAAGCAAAAAAATATTTATCTGATACATTTTTAAAGCAGTTAAAATCATAACGAAAGGGTGGTGAATTTGAACAATGCACAAGGGTTAAACGAATGTAAAGTTTTTAGAGCCATGTTATCGTTTAAAATGCACCGTAAACATTAGTGTTGTTTCAAAACATCGCCGTTTAATATTCTACAAACACTTGATCTGAATAATGACTCTGTGAGTGATGGTTTGTCTGGTCCTGCAGGTCTGTCCGCGGCCGCCGGCATCGGTGTGGACGATCTCCGCCGCCTCTGCATCCTGCGCATGAGTTTCGTGAAGGGCTGGGGTCCCGATTACCCGCGGCAGAGCATTAAAGAGACGCCCTGCTGGATCGAGATCCACCTGCATCGAGCGCTGCAGCTGCTGGACGAGGTTCTGCACACCATGCCCATCGCCGACCCCACGCCGTTAGACTGACCGGGTTCAGACGGAAGCCAACGCATCGAAAAGTGTTGTTGTTCTTTTTTTTTTGTATTGCCTGTGTTGCTTTTGTTTTCGTTCCACATCTTCACCCCATTTGTCCTCTAGAAGGTTTGGCATGGAACGAGATCTCTGCTGGGAGACGTTTTCATTTCCTTTTTCACTTTAGGCCGAACGTCTGACAAATGAAGTAGCGGTAACTTTCTCTCGTTTTGCTGTGTTTGGATCGGGGTGTTGCGTGTACATAAGCTTCATAAACTCGACCGTTTTTTATTTGCGAGTTTCTCGCCCCGTACGGTTTTCCATCATAGTCTAACTTCATACGTGCATCTGCTTACATTTTCTTCCCTCCACCGTTTCTTTTAGCCAAGTACATAGGCTTCGCATTTCATGTATGTTTCGTTTTCTTTCCAGATTCTCTTCTTCGCAGCCTGTGAATAAAAATGTCCTGCACCTGTTTTACAGACATGAACGCAGTGATGAGTTGGACTCGGTACTGAGATGTTTGTGGGTTTCATGCAGCTGATTAAAGGTCACAAGGGCTCCGTTTGACTCACGATGACACTTTTATACCGTTGTTTTCTAGAGCGCACGTCCGATGCCTGAGAACATCAGTTAATCACAGAGCGAACGATGCTCATGTATTGATACGAGATGGACCGTGTGTTCATCGAAAGCCATATGAAATGAACATTATGGAAAAAACACAAGATGTCAGTATTATTCAGAGCTTGTTGTTCTTTGTGAAACGACTGACTTGCTCTTGAGATGACGTGACCGTTCAGACAATCCCGTAAGATGACACGACCCATCTGTGCTTCTGTTTCACTGTTCGAAAAGAAATGGAAGTTTCCTCGAAGAGCTCGTACTTTTAGCAATTTATCAAATACAGTAAGCTATTAAATTGATTTTGAAGTCTTGTGTATTTCATTTATGAATTTTTGTTTACTGACTTGCTTTTTTGCACACAAAATCATTCTCAGATTCTAATAGGAAATGGAAATCATGTTTATTAATGAATCATGGTTTTACTGCAATCATGTTTATTGTAGTGAAACTAATTCACCTAAAAAACAGAGTTTCAGTACTTTTACTATAGTAAAACTTTGGCTAAATTATGGATTTTGCTATTTAGTATGAATATTCTGTATTTAAATACTCCACGTCAGCAGTGTCGTGCATAATTTAATATTCATGTTGTGGGCGTGGCCTGTTATTACGAAACATTTGTCGATCTAAAATTGGCTGGACTCCTTAATGAAGGTAAAATACGGAATGAAGTTCCTTTGACGCAATAATGTGTAATCTGATCAATTAGGGTTGATTGAGTCGGTTCAATCAACCTGAATTAATACGTTCCGTAATGAAGAAAAATCGCTTCATATCTTAGTACATGATTTCGTCCAAAGAAATTCATTCAATATTTTACCTTAATGAACGATTAACGTGTTTCTCTTGGTTAATTTTGGGTAACACGCTTCACTAATTAATCAATCCTGAGGTAAAAGTTTGTCGCCTCAGTAATTCGCGCCATTTCTGTCAGACGCGTGACAAAGAAGCTCGACTGGATTTTCTTCGTAGAAACTGGCTTAATTTTCTCATCAGGTAAGTACAACAAATTCCTCGGATATCAACTTTATTATGAAGTTGGACACACTTTATCCATTAACATAACTTTTCGGGAGTCGCTACAATAAAAATATTAGCGCCTTTTTTTTTTTTGAAAACTACTTGGCTGCATTCAGGCCTATTTTAAACGACTTAAATTTGTACGACGCCAACAAATGGCCATATAAATAAGTCAATCAAGTACTCTTCATTAAAAAATAGATTCCTAAAGAGGGTTTTTGCAGTGACAAGCGTGTAATGACCGATTCATGCTTAAACTAAAAATATTTGCAATTTCTTTTTATTTCAGATAGGTAGAGATATAATGACTGTTTGTTTTGTTCCTCAAAGAACCGTCCATTATTTTCTTAGCGTGAAGAACATTGTAAATATATAAAGAACCTTCTTTCATTATAAAGAGCATTGAATGTTGGATGTTAAAGTTTCTTCATGGAACCATCGATGACAATAAAGAAACTTTATTTTTAAAGGTGCAGTAAGCCGGCGCCAAAACACACTTGTAGTCAATCAGCAGCAAGGGGCGTGTCCATTCGTGAAGGGGGAGGGGCCTGTGTTGTATAGCGTGTTAGTGAATTTGGGGGCAGCGCTATCAAGGTGTCCTATTGGGTATGGGGCATGTTTGTTTTGTTTTTCAAGATAATAATCCCCCAAAACTCCAATTTAATGGAACAATAAACACAAACAAGTCTCCATTTTTCTTTCTCAAATAAATAAAATAATTTCAACTCCCCCTGATAAGTCCCATACAAAGCATGCTGGGAACTACTGTATGTATTTGTGCACAAGATTAAGCAGTGAATAAACGTTCAGTGATTGTTTTGCATTAGCTCGTTTAAATTTAAGCAAATGCAGCGAAAATGCAAACGCGTATTTGTTTAAAGGTTAGTTTGCGTCATTGCAAGAATGTTTAAGCAAAATCCATTGAAAGCCTCATACAGTCAAGCCAAGGAATGGTTTTGTCAGAATTTACTTTGTATTTTTTTGAGGTTGTAAATGCAGCTAAAGAAAATACTATTTCTACCTATAAAATGTCAATGCCGTTCCTTTAATTATTTGAGTTTAATAGTATTTCTTACACATGTAAATTTCTCTGCAGGTGTAATTGTTAAATTGCATGTCATTTTCACTAATTACAGAACTGTAGAATAACAGATCACAACATTTACGGTCCTTTTTTTTTGTTTTTTTTGTTTTAAGCTTTTTTGGGAGTTTTTCTCTCCTCAACATTTCTCCTTTTGCGTTCCACAGAACAAAAAGCGGCAACGGCAGCCCGGACGTTCGGGAAAGACGCGAGGGTGAGTAATTCTGCGACGTCGAACACTCCCGTTTCAACAAGAAAAAAGTTTATTAATTGAAAGACAAGCCACAAATTTAAGAAAACAACACTAATAAGCTAGCCTGAGCTCAAGTCTGAAATATTCAGAAAAAACAAACTACATGTGTCTTGGATAATTCCTATATTTTCCTCATATTGACACACTAAATGTTAATATATCATTTTATAAATATAAAAGTTCCCCGGTTTTGTTATCCTTCATGTAAAATACACAATACAAATCACTCTACACTTATTAGTAAGCTTTTACCAATTTTCAGAGGATATAATTTACTAAGAGGTAAATCGGAACAACACACAAAAAAGGAAAAAAATACATATGTACTGTATATGTAAGAAGGTACATCATCCAAAACAATAGAGAGGGGGGTGGGGGGGGGGTATCACAATTTACACTTTCAAACATTTCTGTCATTAAAACCGCTTAAAGTGAGGGACTGTAAATAAATATCCTTCCATTTTTATCTCAATATTTACATCTAGGACTTTGTTCTGAGAGTTCCTCAGAGTACCACGATGCTTGTGCTTGCATTCGAACGCGCTACAGCGGGCCACGACTCACTACGTAAACAGTCAAATGGCACTTAAAATATTCCAAAAGCCCCCCAAAATAAGACCACATAGAAACCAAGCGTGTCACTCTACGTACGCTAGAAAGAAAAGTGGTGATGACTATGATAGTGCAGTGCTCTTATTGGTGGAATCCCAATATAGTTCTGTTCATGTCATCAGTTCGGGTGCCTTTAAACTGTGCATATGTGTCTCGGGTGAGGGTGGCGTGTTGGGAGACGAGCTCTGAAGGTCCGTCCGTTGGCTTGTACTGGTTCTGGAGGTCTTGGTGAAATCAAAGGCACTGAAGTCTCTAGTCAGTGAAGCTGCCTTCACGCTCCTCAGGGCTTGATATGTCGAATATCAGAAGAAGGGCAAGTTTCTTTTCCTAGAAAAGCTTGCATTGATATCCAGAGTAAGGTTGCGAGTGGCGGAGCCGATTTTAGCGTCAAAAAAGAAAAGGAAGAAAGAAAGAAAAAGAAAAAGAAGCACAGGCGTCTTCGCTTTCCAAATCGGTTTTGGCAAACTTTGAGTAGAAACGGGCCTGCGGTTTGAAATCAACGCACCGAACCGTTCTATACTTTCTGGCACGTCGTCGTCCGAAAGAAACCGAGAAGCGAAACTCGTGAGATTCTAGCAGCACGAGAAAAGGCATGCAAGACCAAAAGCACTTTGAGTCGTGATCAGCACATCTAGCGAACGATCCAATAGTGAAGCGCTGTCTGTAGTCCAGGCACAAAGACAGAAGAAAAACCAAAACCAATGACATAATCTCAGAAAAAATCTGCTCATTGTGGTAAAAAAAAAGGAAAAAGGTGACTTTCACAGAGATTGCACACATAAATAGAAATCACGATTATCAGAAACTTGGACAGACTGAATCTCTTCAACTGAACCGGACGCTTTCGTCCATTACAACCACGTTAAAATAAAGATTCATAATACATTTCGATTAAAAAAAGATGCATACGATGTACTTGAAAAAGCGCACACACAGTCAGTCATTGGAAATAAAATCAAGTTTTAAATGTCATTAGTGAAGAAAATAATGTTTTCCTACTACAATTTTCCAGTGTTTTCCATAATAGTAGAGCAGTTGACGACGGGTCGGGTCGGGTCCGAACAGCCGACTTCATCCGTAACGGACGCTGGTTAACATCCTCGTTTCACAGTAATCAAACAGCAAACAAAACTAAACGAACGACAATCTAGATCTAATACCAAATGAAACTCCACCCACACTATCGTCTATACATGCAGATTAGAACAAAGAATAAAACCGTACGTCTCCCCAGCTAACAGGGAACGTTCTCGGAACGCTGTGGCAAGGTTCTCTCAAAGTTCCGGTAACGTTCGTGCAAAGTTATCTGGTCATTAATAATGATGTTAGCGCAAAAATATTATCCTTTACAGAGCCCATCGCGTGACTCGCAGGACAAAACGCTCGGCTAAATCGTGCGCGCGATGTATAAATCAAACGAACGGAAATGTAAATTGCGCGCGCAATGTATAAATCAAACGAACGGAATTGTAAATTGTGCGCACGATGTATAAATCAAACGAACGGAATTGTAAATTGTGCGCACGATGTATAAATCAAACGAACGGAATTGTAAATCGCGTGCGATGTATAAATCAAACGAACGGAATTGTAAATTGCGCGCAGCGATGTATAAATCAAACGAACGGAATTGTAAATTGTGCGCACGATGTATAAATCAAACGAACGGAAATGTAAATTGCGCGCGCGATGTATAAATCAAACGAACGGAAATGTAAATTGCGCGCGCGATGTATAAATCAAACGAACGGAATTGTAAATCGTGCGCGCGATGTATAAATCAAACGAACGGAATTGTAAATCGTGCGCGCGATGTATAAATCAAACGAACGGAATTGTAAATCGCGTGCGATGTATAAATCAAACGAACGGAATTGTAACTCGTGCGCGCGATGTATAAATCAAACGAACGGAATTGTAAATCGCGCGCGCGATGTATAAATCAAACGAACGGAATTGTAAATCGTGCGCGCGATGTATAAATCAAACGAACGGAATTGTAAATCGCGCGCGATGTATAAATCAAACGAACGGAATTGTAAATTGTGCGCGCGATGTATAAATCAAACGAAAGGAATTGTAAATCGCGCGCGCGATGTATAAATCAAACGAACGGAATTGTAAATTGTGCGCGCGATGTATAAATCAAACGAACGGAATTGTAAATTGTGCGCGCGATGTATAAATCAAACGAAAGGAATTGTAAATCGTGCGCGCGATGTATAAATCAAACGAACGGAATTGTAAATTGTGCGCGCGATGTATAAATCAAACGAAAGGAATTGTAAATCGTGCGCGCGATGTATAAATCAAACGAACGGAATTGTAAATTGTGCGCGCGATGTATAAATCAAACGAAAGGAATTGTAAATCGTGCGCGCGATGTATAAATCAAACGAACGGAATTGTAAATTGTGCGCGCGATGTATAAATCAAACGAAAGGAATTGTAAATTGTGCGCGCGATGTATAAATCAAACGAACGGAAATGTAAATTGTGCGCGCGATGTATAAATCAAACGAACGGAATTGTAAATCGTGCGCGGGATGTATAAATCAAACGAACGGAATTGTAAATTGTGCGCGCGATGTATAAATCAAACGAAAGGAATTGTAAATCGTGCGCGCGATGTATAAATCAAACCAACGGAAATGTAAATTGCGCGCACGATGTATAAATCAAACGAACGGAATTGTAAATCGCGCGCGGGATGTATAAATCAAACGAACGGAATTGTAAATCGCGCGCGGGATGTATAAATCAAACGAACGGAATTGTAAATCGCGCACGCGATGTATAAATCAAACGAATGGAATTGTAAATGGTGAAAAGTTTTTACTATTTAATTCCCTCGATTTGCTAAATATTTTACGCAATTCACCATTTCGTTCACTCGATTTACTAAAGCATGTGCACGATTTATAAATCGAGGGAACGACTGATCGCATGATTTAGCCTGCGATCGTTTCCTCCTGCGTGTCGCGCAGTAACGTTCCCATAATGTGTGAAGGATGTTCGCTTAACATTAGCATAACCGAGAAAGAGTTTTTAAAACATTTCGAACATGTAACTTAAGCAAAATGTTCTCAGAACATATTTTTGTTAGCTGGGACGTTTAGGAATCACGGCGTAAATCGTCAAATTCACGTCAACGTACCGAATGAGAACCAATGAATAAACTCTTTATCATCATATACTTCTATACCAATATAGATATTTATCAACTTTTGGTCCACGATACAAATATTGACTTTAGTGATTGGAGGGCGACCGATGTGAAATTAAAGTTGACGGGTCAGCAAAGAGCAAACACGTTCCCGTCAGGACTCGTGTCCGGAGGCCGGCGGCGCCGGCGTGAGGTAGGGCGACAAGATACACACGTAACAAACACCTCGGCCAAATTCACGCTCTCGCACACAAACGTCGGATAGGGAGCGGAAACAGATGCGCGTTACAAACCACAACCCACGAATGTTCACGGTGATCGGAGTCGGATCACAGCCTACGAATATTCTCTGGCGCTGTGGTTTTCGGCTTCACCGGTTCAGACGAAATGAAAAGCTGTTGTTTGGGTTAAGGCACTAAGATGAAACCCGAGGTACATAAAATCCCTGACATTCGCTCTGCAGAGAGGCAACGAAGGACAGCCGGTCGTCTCTCACTCTTGTGTTTTTGGTCCAATCGGTACAAAAAGACGGAGACTCCAAGACCCACGACACGGTTCGCACATGCAGCATATATATGTACAACGACAAACTCCTCTTCGAGCTACCGCACGACTAAACCTACAAACAGAAGGCCATCGGAAACACTCGGACTGCAAAGAAGGTGAAAAGGCAAGCTCATTACGTCCAGTACAAGATGTCTAGCCTGCTTGGATTATAGCAGCACAGTTATACAGCGAGACGTTCCACTCCCTAACCAAACAGCAAGCAACATTTGGCCCATTGCATGTTCTAAACAAAACTGTAAACAATGACCAGTACAGTAATAGAGACGCGATAAATATGGACTAGGCAAATGGTATCGTTCCCTGGCGGAACTAGTGGCTTGGATTTGTGTTTTCTATCAACATCAGGGCTTTAAACTTTACAATCAGCATCTCGTCACATCCGAGTTCTTGCGAGCTTCGTGTCGGACGTTTTTCGTTCCGAGGATACGGATGTGTCGCGGACGGGACTGAAAGAGATCGATGGGGATGAGAGGGAAACGAACTTTCACACGGAGGCGTACGTGTTTCCCACGCTGCCGCAGTGGCGGATGGTGCTGGTTCCGGTCGAGCTGAGGATGTGCTCGGTGTGATGGCCGGCGGTCTGGGGCAAAGAGCTGAGCATGCTGGGCTGAACCACGCCCACCACCGCGCTGCTGCCGTCCTCCATGGCGCCCACCTGCAGCACCTGGATCACCTCGGTCTCCGCTTTCTCCCGCTTGGCCAGTGGCTCGTCCGACTCCTCGATCTCCTCGTCCAAATCGCTGTCCATCTCGCTCACCTCATCTGTTGGACATCAAGATGTTGGTGGTTGTTATTTTCAAGAACATTTTCATGTACTGGTTGAGTGAACCTTATCCCGACGGCTGAATCCCTGACGACATTCAACAACTCCTGCTTTCACTATTGTAATGCAGTTCTTAGGAACCGGCGAACATACTTTAATAAACAAACAATAAAGCGAAAGTAAAAGGGCGGCAGTTCCTCACACAAACGAAATAAAACACAACATAAAGTCCAGGCCCGGTCCTCTCCCGTCCTTCACTGTCGTCGCTCCTCCGTGAGAGACACGAGACCGGTGTAGCGCGCAGCTGGCGCTCATTATCACTCGCGCCCGCCCTGCTCCTCACAACTATTCTTTAACGGGATAGTCATTTTTGGCTTCCGGTGACGGCCGTGACCTCTGACCCGACACATAACGGTAAGTTTTCAAATGACGAGCTTCACTTGGGGAAAAGCGTAATCATCCAGCCCTGCGTTCAAGTCATCGGGATGAACGTATCATAAAATTGAAATGAGTGCGCAAACAAATAGCTTTCTGGGTACTGTACAGCACTTTATGCTGGAGGAACACAAACAGAGCGGCGTTTGTACAGTAATGGTTCGTCCAGCATTTCAGCCTCTCAAACGAGAGTCCCCTACTGGTCTAAAGTGGCTGCGCTTGTTAGTCTGGATTGTAATTGCGGAACACTGTGCAGTGAGGTCTCAGCTTGCGGTCCGAGCTTTGGCGGGCTTACCTTTGTCGATGTTGGCAGGTGACATGGTGTTCAGATCCTGAAACTGCGCGGCGGCACAAAGAAATGGCAATTAGAGAGAGACTGACATCACAGCTCTTTACGGCTCATGCTGAGCTATACAAACAGACGGCAGGCGTTACCTCTCCCATAACCCCGATGGGCGTCTCTCCTGTGGCCTGGGCCACGCGGTGCTCCACCAGGTAGAACATGTACTCGTCGTACAGCAGCCGGATCAAGTGGAAAGAGCCGAAACTTGCGGCGCTGCGAAGGGTCAAATCTCTGATGACCATAGAGCTGTAAGACACATTTACATTTTACATTTAGTCATTTAGCAGACGCTTTTATCCAAAGCGACTTGCAAGGGGAGCAATTAGGGGTCAGGTGCCTCGCTCAAGCTCACTTTAGTCATGGTATCGAAGGTGGAGAGAGTGCTGGTCATTCACAATCCCCACCTTCAATTCCTGCCAGTGTGGGAATCGAACCAACAACCTTCAGGTTACAAGCCCGACTCCCTCACCACTAGGCCACGACTACCCACAACGCAAGTTAAAAGCTCTGTTGACGCCTCGCTCTAAATGCCTTGATATACGAAAATCGAGAACGGTGTCATATAGAACATAATAATGAATCAATAATATACAGAATAAGATGGACAATGACACCATTTTCTCTGGGAGCCAAAATTGATTTGCCAATTATTAATGTAAAGCTGCTTTGCCACAATTTGCATTGTAAAAAGCGCTATATAAGTAAAGCTGACTTGACTTGCTAAAGCTGACATTAATAGTTGACTATCCGTCGACCAAAACTGGTATTAGTTGATAAATTGTACCATCTTTAAAGATTTAAATGACTTTAAACGTTTATACAACAGGCGACCTGTAAATGCAAAACATTCCTTTTTCGAATCGCCTGAAACACCACCTCATGCGAGAGCGGAAATATTTTTGCGATTATATGTCAGTTTTTGGGTGCGTTTTCGATTTTCGCAATTTGAAGGGTAACGGAAACAACAGTCCGGCTCTCAAAGCATCTACACCCCAGAGTCTACTGGAAAACAAGTATGGAGATTCAACACAGTCTTGCCTGTAGAAGGACCACTTGAGCAGGAACTGGCGCGCAGCTTTGGGGAGGGAGGGTTTATCCTCGTACGGCTTGAGTACTTCGGTGACCACGTTGTCCAGCCAGGCGGCCCACTGTTCCAAGGAGCTCTGCTGCTGGAGGGTGGCCTTGAAGTCCTGCTCAAGGCGCTGAACGACGCCCTCTTCGCACTGGCACACCCACGAGGCCTGCTCCTGTACGTCATCAGCAAAGTCAGAACGTCATGCACTCTCGTCATGAGATTTAGGCAATACTGCGATTGAACGTTACCTCGTGTGCAAACACTGATGCAGTTGAGCTCATAATCGTAGTGTGCGTATGGCGATTCTGAAACAGGACATTTTTAGCTCGGCCTACTGTATGTTAGGGCTGTGCAATATAGACAAAATGATCACATTGTGTTTTTTTTTTTTTTTTAAATGAATATTGCTTTTGCGATTTTGGTTATAGTTTTTGCTTTTTCAAACATGCAACATTCTGAATGTATTCAGTGCAGAACAAAATGTTTCACAGTGAAGGAACTGTATTTCCAGCTTCATAAACAAAACTGTAATCTTTAAAACAGACGACATCAAATAAATTAAGGTGAACTAACCTGAAATTCCAGTCATAATAAGTCAACTTCAAAACTGTATTTCACTGTACAGTAGATGAACTGCTTGATCATCAAAACTGTGTCTTAAAAACACTCAACATCAAATAAATGAGGATTATTTCACCTGCTTAAACTCGTATTCAACGCCGTCTCACATTTCTCATACAGCGACTCGTGTGAAATAAGTGTGAGTCGGCGTCTTTTGTCCAGAGTTTGACTCCAAAACTCTCTCAAACGACTGATCATTTCAAATCATGTTTATTCTGAACCGCATCCATATTTTTTCCTCTTTCCTCCCGTTTGCCGATTCTGTTCTCCCGCTTTGCTTTGTTCTCATGTGTGCGGAGCGAGCTCTGATCGGTAAACATGCGCACAGTAACGTTGCAGTATTTTCAATTAAAATATAAATAAATTAATAAATAAAATTGCAGACTTATGCGATTTTAGAAATTGCACGTGCTGAAATGGCGAGTGTTTTGCACAGCCCTACTGTACGTGTGTTCATCATCACTGCTGTGCATTTGGGGTGTGTAAATAATGGCGGTAAAAAGAACCAATTCTTAGTGAATTTCATTTAAGAGAAGATTTGGTTTTAAAAAATGGCTCCACACCAAAGCCATAACAATATAGAGAAACGATATCGTTGGGATCACTTTCATAAAAGTCTCGCGGCCAATTTTAATATAAGGGCTCCCGCATTTAAAACGGCAGATGATGAAGTCCAGTAAGTCAAAAACACCCTTTTCAAGAAAATGGATTTAAAGGAAACAGTCGGTCACTCCCTCGGAAAAAAAGCTGAGATCCTTCATGTGTGTTTCGATCAAGTCTTATGGTTTTGGTACGATGAACATTTTCATTTTCGGGCGAACCATCCCTTTAAGCACGTGACGCACCTGCACGTTGGCAAAGTCCACACGGTTGAGGTCGCTGAGCATCTGGTTGATCTGTGAGGTGTTTTGCAGGACCGCACGCGCCGCCTGCGCCAGATGGTTCAGAGACGTGTATCTGCGGAGGGTCTGAGCGAAGGCACTAACAGCAGAAACCTGCGCAGGACATTTCCCGTTCGTTATGGACCGCTTTAGATTCCAGTAGTGCAATAAAACAGGTCAGTTCTCTTACCTTGGTCTGGATCATCCTCTGGGGAATGCTGCTCATGGCGTTGGTGAGCCAGCCCTCAAGGCTTTTGGCAAAATTACGGATGGCTTGAGTCAAGGCACCTGTCCAAAGCAGACGAAGAGATTTAGATTAACACCGGAGCGGACGGGCCGGATACGGGGCACTCGATGTTATCTGGACTCACTAGGAATGGGTC
The DNA here is from genome assembly GCA_037194245.1 of Opsariichthys bidens. Taxonomy (NCBI): domain Eukaryota; kingdom Metazoa; phylum Chordata; class Actinopteri; order Cypriniformes; family Xenocyprididae; genus Opsariichthys; species Opsariichthys bidens. Next base: position 536,125 of record CM074289.1, read on the forward strand.
TCAGAACGTCAGGGATGAGGATCTCCACGAGGGCCTGATACATCAGGTGATCGCAGGTGTTCATCCACTTCAGCACATCCTCATTCCGGCAGAGCAGAATCAGTCTGGCCCGCGGCAGGCGGCCCTCGATCTCGCTCACACCGCTGTATCAACGATAATCGCGTGTCCAATGTTACGCTTGATCTGCCGAGCTCGACGAAGCGCTAAAGAGGCGATCGGGGTGACGTACCTGTTTTCTGTGATGGTGACGCCCTCTATGGAGTTGGAGGGAGAATAGCGCCAGAAAGTCTGCCACAAATTCTCGATTAGGTTGAACTGAAGGTTCACCACGACGTCCAAAATGGCCTGCGTGTGAAAACAATCACAACACCTTTAAACTTCAATTCAACAAGACTCAACATGGGCTCTATGAAGACTGTGTCCTTTTCCTCTCCATTTTTTTTTTTTTTTCCTGGAATCAGTTTTAACCCTTGTGCGTCGTTCAAATTCACCACACTTTCGTTACTTTTAACTGCTTTAAAAATGTTTCAGATAAATATTTTTTTGCTTAAATCTATTAATCAACCTCAGTTCTGATCAAAACTACTAAATTAAAAAAAAAATAATCAGGATTTGAACTCTTTAAAACGTTCAAATCTGATGCTGCACAAAAACTAACAATGTTGTTTCTAATCTTTGACACGTTTCTTCCCAAATCAGTGACATCGTTTATGAATTTGGCAATTAAAGAGTTAAAATCCTGATTTTTTTTTTTTTTTTTTTTTAATTTAGTAGTTTTGATCAGGACTGATTAGTAGATTTAAGCAAAAAAAATATTTCTCTGATACATTTTTAAAGCAGTTAAAAGTAACGAAAGGGTCGTGAATCTGCCCACAGAGTCCTGTTGAGTTTTTGAACATTTTCAAAGCATTTTCCCAAAATATGTGTCAAAATAAGATTTGCCACCAAAAATCGTTCCATTTGCTGAAACACGGAGAAAGTTACGGCCAAATTAAGACTCAAAAATTCCCCACAGAGGATGAAAACATCCCCAACAGCACATGAAGGGTTAAAGGTCAAGTCAAATTTTAGCAATCAAAAAGCTTGCCTAATAATTTGAAATTATGAAGCTTATACAATTGAACAATTTATTAAAAGATAAACAAACAAAAAACTACTTTTAGGTCCTGTTTCAATGGTTAAATTTCTTATAGTAATTAAAAAGTCTAATCAGTTCAATTAATAAAACTTTAACCATCTTATTCTGAGTTGAAATATTCTGGATTTATGATTTTATACAAATATGTTATTAAAAATTGTGGCAAACAAATGAAAACATAGCTTTAATCTTTCTATTATTACATTAAGTGTATTCTACTGTGCAATAGTAAGGTATTTCTGTCTCAGTTTCTCCAAATGAAACCGAACTTTTGCGGTGAAGAGCTGTGAGTTTTCGGCCCCGCGTGACCCACTGACCTCGCAGTGTTCCCTATACAGCGTCTGAAGGGCTTTGATGTCCTCCAGGCCGACCCCTTCCACAGGTTCTCCGAGGTCAAGTTCCACAAATTCTGGCAGAGCTCTGGACCCGTCTGATGGGGCACACAGGGACATTCAGCAGAGCGGTTCTAAAACATGAGCGGGAGCGAACGGTCTCCTGTGCTTTTTGCATTGCGCTTACCCAAGAACTGCTGATGGTGCTGGCTTTGAGCGATGAAGGTCTGCTCCGCAGCGCTGGGTGTGTGCTGCCCCCCGCTGGAGAAGCTGTCCCCCGAAACCCCGTCCATCTTCGGCACTGGCTTGAATCTAGAGACGGCACAGAAAGAGATCAATTCCTCCAGTCTTCAGTGTCACATGATCCTTCACAAATCATTCGGAGATGCTGCTCAAGAAAGTTCTGATTATTGTCGATCGGAGACGAGGCTACCTCTGCTTCTGCTGGACCGGCTGCTGTCTCAACGCCATGTACTGCATGTCCTCCTGCAGCCGGTTCAGAGGAGAGTCCGGCTTCACGCGGATCCCGTAATAGTGATACTTGGAGTTCCCTCTAAATTCAAGACGAGAAACACAAGTTGAGCTCGGAGCGGAGCGCGCGTCGACGAGACGAGAGGAGAGGAGAGGAGAGGAGAGGAGCGGGCCATTTACCGGGTTCCCAAGCGGCGGGTCCGCAGCCCCATGAAGATGGAGCGGATGAGCTTCCCGAAGGACGCGGCGTTGACGGGGTCCAGTTTCTGCTCCTGACAGTGCCGCAGGTAGTGATTGTAGAGGGTGGAGCGGGGCAGACTCACGCCCTCGGCCGTCTCGTAATTATCCAGCAGCCATTGCAGCTGTGAAGAACACGTCAGTTCACAAAACCTGAGCATCTTGTTTTACGGAAGAAACATTTGGAATGACACGACGAACTGTCCTTGTGTTTCTAATCGGTGCGTGACATCTTGCCCTGTGCAATATTTAACATCATAACGGTTTACAATAAAATAAAACTTGCATAACCTAATAAACCGTGCCATTTAAAGAGTCTGAAATCGGAAAAGAAATGATCACATGACTCTTTCGAGCAGCACAGAATAAGGCCCGTTCACAACCATGAACCACCGCTATATATTATCATGATTTGTAAGCCGTAAACAGTATTGCAATTAAATAGAGTGCATTATTTTGCCTTTTTCCAACTGGAAATGTTTGTGTTTTTATTTAATAAAATAGTTCATCTTCACAGCCGTCTCCTTTATCCGTTCAATATTGGAAATAGAAATGTTTACACACTCGATTCAAAGCATTTAATACAAACTGTTCAGTTACGTACAATTACTACGTTATTTACATTGTTGTTTTAGGAAGAGGCATAAATGTGTAATTAACACATACTTAAAAGTGTCCGACTCGGATGCTAGATGGTGCTGTTGGGTCATTATACACAGCAACACTACATAAACCTGTCTCTTTAAATGCTCCAGCTGTGGATTCTGATTGGCTGTCAGTGTTTTTATCGTTCATCAGTTTTTTTTTTTCCCTCTCAAAGTAATTCCAATTAGGGAGGCACCGATATGAACATTTGTATATATGAAAAACGATCTATTGGCCGATAAATCCAAATCCAAATTTTTGTATAATTTTTGAGAGCCCGATTACAAAAACAAAAGTTAAAAACCATGTCCCAAACACACGATTATAATGTTCTCATGTAGTATATATGAAATTATTTTCCTTTTTGAAATGATTTCAATCCTATTTCAAGCAATTCATAACCGTAATGGTGAAAAGTGCGCATTATCTGAAGGAAATGATCCATTTTTTAAATGTATCAGGCCGATTAAAAATCGGTGCATCTGATTTATCGTGCACGCCTAATTCCAACGACATCTCTCGTTATCGTTATGGTGTGGCATTCTCACAAAATTAGAATGATTATTAAATACAGTAATGTCCATGGTGTGAACGGGCTTTAGAAAGAAAGTGCGTGTGTGAGAGAGAGAGAGAGAGAGAGAGAGAGAGAGAAAAAGCGCAAAGTACCGAAGCAGATCGCTAGGAGACGTGCAAAGCAAAGCTGTTCATGTTCACAACTTACATGGCTGTTGAGCAGCGAACTTCTCTGACTGGATAAACCTTCAGACTTTTGGAGCGTCTCAATCGCCATTTCAATCTGATAGACCAAAGAGCAAAAGAATAAAGGAGAACAAAACAAAAAGAGGGGAAATCAAACGAAGGCTGTAGCGACAGAGAGCTGCGCTGAAACCAGAGATGAGCGGCAGAAATAGACCGACCGAAGCGTCCCAGCCACCGACACACACTACAGCACCGCACACACAACCTCTTACACCTGCATTCAGAGCCGAACGCGCCGGAGACGAGTCTGAGGTGAGGGGAATTAATCACGTGCAGGGTCAGAAACACAGTTTTCACAAGACGTGGCGTGTTTTAAATAACAATACAAAGCTTGAGGCTGCGTTCACACTTGTAGTTCGGTTGGGTTGGTTCGGACCAAAACACAAAAACAGAACATATAGTCCTGGTCCGCTGAGCGTTCACACTGGCATTTTTAACGGCGAACCTGAAGTTCCTGAACCAAAGGCGTTGGGATACGGTCACGACCCGATTGGTGGCTTTTATGACGTATATTTGGCGACGGATCTCGCTGACCGAACATTCAAAACAACGCCGTGTTCTGGATTAAACGCCTTCATTTCATGCTTTATTTTGACCAGCTGAGAATCACCAAGAGCTCATCAAATGTTCAGAACATTAAGAACAGCAGCAGGATTTCCAGAAACTTCACCTCCTCGTCGCTCCACGTTTGCCCTCGACTCGTTTTGGATTCACCGATCTTTCAAATCAGTGACTCGTAGCGTCTCGTCTCGTGACATCACGTCCTGTTTTTGGTTGGTTTACGTGTCTTTGGTCCGTGTCGCGTTCATATATCCATCGAACCGCACCAGAGCTCGTTTGGAAGCGGACCGAGACCCGTCTTTTTAGCAGCGTTCACACGTGAACCGCACTGAGCGATCGCACCAGGGTTCGCTTTAATCCAACCGAACACGACGAGTGTGAACGCAGCCTTAATAATGCTCTGCAATAAAACTAACATCTGATATTAACAAATCATAATGTCTCTGTTTGAAACCTGAGCGGTCATATTTTAAGACATCTCATGATGCGTTTATCAAATACGCCACCTTGTTTTGGTCAGATTATAAGGCAGCACAGCTTTTAAAGCTGAAAATGATCAGTCCAATCTAATTAAAAACAAACCGTTTTACCCCGTAATTGTGCATGCAGATCTTTTAAAGGGAGATTTCAGTCATGAGTTCCTCTTCCTCATGTGGCTCGTTCATCTTCAGACACAAATGAAGGTGTTTTTGATGAGGTTTAGGACTCGTTCATATAATCCACACTTTCAAGGTCCAGAAAGGAAGTAAAGACATGGTTAAAACGGTCGGATGAACCTGAGTGTGATCAAGAGACCAGAAAACAAACATAATGACTTTATTCAACCATCTTCTCTTCTGTCATTCTCGTTGTTTATGTCCAACGCGGACTCATTATTGGCTGACGCCGATCATGTGATCAGCACGACGCATGTGAGTGATGCTGACGCAGGAGCCGGCCAATAATGAGTCCGCGTTGGACATAAACAACGAGAATGACAGATGAGAAGATGGTTGAATAAAGTCATTATGTTTGTTTTCTGGTCTCTCGATCCGCTGCATCGCGTGACTGTTTTAACCACGTCTTTACTTCCTTTCTGGAGCTTGAAAGTGTGGATTATATGAACGAGTCCTAAACCTCATCAAAAACATCTTCATCTGTGTCTGAAGATGAACGAAGGACACGAGGAAGAGGAACTCATGACTGAAATCTCATCACTTTAAGATATTATCCACCTTATTTTTAACCGCTTCCAGTTGTTTTCTAAAAACAGTCCATTATGTTGCTTGGAACCGGTATTTCTCATATTACTTCAGTATTTGTATTGTAAACACAATGGTATGTCATGCAAATAGTTTTACTTGTCTTTTCAGTTGCTTTATATTGGATTGATTCTGTTATTTTCATGTGTATTACTGTGTGACGCTGCAGTAGAAATAAACGTGACTGGACTGCACTTTATTCGTCGTTATTTACCCGTGACGGCTCACGAATCTGAAGTCACGCACATTCACAGAAAACACTTTCGTGTTGAAAAATAAGATGCTCGAGACCAATTATCACATAAAATATGTTGATTTACTCTGATTGGTAACAGCCTGTATAATTATTCAGATTGAAAATTAATTTTAATGAATGAATTAAATTGAAGTGCTGGATTCAAAAGTGGGTTTTAGGCTCTTTATGCCCCTGAAAATGGCAAAATATTGCCTGTAGATGTCTAAAAACATTAGTTTTGACACTGGCTTTAATCATCACAAACACTCTTCAGATTATTATTAACCCTTGCACTGGTTTAAAAATCCTTTACCTAACTTGGTAAAGAAAAAATGAGTGGCTTTTTAAAAAAATCTCTCATTCTTTGTTACTGGCAAATATTGCATTCAGTCTTTTAGTCAGCTTGTTTTCTTGCAGTTCTGAAGAGAAATCGCATGTAAATATCATCCTAAAACTCATTTAAGCAGGTGATCGATGTTTTACTGTATGCCACAGTGTTCTTTTTTTAATGTTGTTAGTACTGATGCTTTCCCAGATGATGTGTTTGTGTAGTTTTGAATGAATCGATCGGGTGAACCCATTCATAAAGAGTCCTGAATCAAATGGAATGAATGAATATTGAATCAAACAACAACAAAAAATCTTCCTCAAAGGTACTTTTTGTAATGTTTATTTGATGCTTTTCTCGTTTAACACAATAATGACTTTAAATGATCTTTCGGGAGTAATTTCTCTCCAAATTCGATGTGCAATTAATGAATCGCTAAATCGTGTAGATTCAAAATTTTAGTCGCTTCACAGCCATTATTATTATTGTAAAAATAAACCTATGCAAATTGAAAGAAAACAAGTTGACACAAAGATTGAATCAAATATTTGGTGATAGTATAGCATCAGATTTTTTTTGTCATGACAGATCGGTTCAGAGCCGTCAGTTATACACGAATGATGCATAGCTTACTATATAATGTGTACAACAACACATTACTGCATAATAAAACCAACTGAACATAATTTCTAAAAGTTGATTAACTGTTCATTAATAAATAGCCCATTTAGTGAATAATTAAACATCATTAATTTGTTTTTTTTTGTTTTTTAGAAGTTAAATATTTGGAAATTCAAAACTTAATTTAACACCGTTACATTAAAGATGATTGAGATATATATATATATATATATATATATATATATAAACTTTGTGTATATATACTTGTAAACTTTTAAATATTGTAGGAATTGTAATCGGGCGCTAATGAGAGTACCTATTAAAAGCCATTAGAACCAATGGGGACCCAATTTGGGTCATTTTTGAAGTGTAACAAGGTCGGAGGGAAACAAAAATATTTGGGAAAAAGGGTCAAACTAACTGGAACGTGACATGAGGGTGGAGTACAGTACGGTGTGAGCTCACCGTGGCGGGGGAGGCTCTGGTGGTCTGAGCCGCGGTGTGAGGGGCGGAGCCGTCCATGGAGTTTCCTCCAATCAGATACGCTCCAGAGCTGCTGATGATCTGGCCTCCCGACAGCCCCATGGCCAGAGCGCCGTTCCCGTTGCCGTTGTTGGCCATGCTGTGATTGGTCACCACCGCGCTCACCTGAGCCGAGCCGCCCTGCGTGTCGAAGTAGTTCCCGCCGCTGTTCTGGTTGTACAGCTGCGGTTCTGAATATGAATACGTCCGTCTGCCGATAAAACAAGAACAGGCCACCAGCTGTTTTTTCACTCTCAAATGATTTCTGACATTTTCATTTCATATCAGCACACACGCTTTTCTTTAATTGACTTGAGAAACATAATAAGTCGTGTCTTGATGGGAGCTTCAGGTGAGAGTGCTGTTTCCATGGATACGGAAATCACCAAAGCATAACTGTTTTATAGAGAACATTGCTTTTGATTGCCATTCTGATGCATGCTTTCTCCGTTTGCCTGATGACATTTTATTTATAATAGCCAATTTAAAAGTTCTTAGCCTCTTGCTGAGTGAGTGTCTAAATATGAACGATCCTAATGCTGTTGAAGGAGCAGCGCTTTGGAAAGTTTCAGGTGCTTTTGTGCCGTTTCTTCGGCTGCTTCTGTGAAAGTGCACTCGTTGGTGCTTTAGGTCATTTTCAGGTGACTGAACACAATCCACACGGACGCTCGAGTCTCTCAGAAGCAGCATGTTTGGGTGACACACAGCAGATGGAGAGCGCTCGATCGGTTTGCCGCTAAACGCATGCTTCCTTCACAATCGTATTTTATCTACGACCGTGTGAGAGACTAAAGGCTCGCTCACAGCAAGAACAAAATCTATATTAGCGTCCACACGAGATCGTTCTGTTTATTCTGCACTTTTGTCATCTGTCGCTTTAAATGCTCGAGCTCTTAAAGCAGGATTCTGAATGGCTGTTTTTATCGTGAAAAAATTGTGAAAATGTGTCACTATTTACACTACAAAACGTCACGCATTAGTGCTTAAGTGTGCAAATTGGGACTCGCCTTATATTACTGTCATTTTTGTTGTGAACAAGCCTTTATATCTCGCAATTCTGACATTATATCTCGCAATTCTGACTTTATATCTCAATTCTGACTTTATATCTCAATTCTGACTTTATATCTCGCAATTCTGACTTTATATCTCAATTCTGACTTTATATCTCAATTCTGACTTTATATCTCAATTCTGACTTTATATCTCGCAATTCTGACTTTATATCTCAATTCTGACTTTATATCTCGCAATTCTGACTTTATATCTCACAATTCTGACTTTATATCTCAATTCTGACTTTATATCTCACAATTCTTACTTTAAATCTCAATTCTGACTTTATATCTCGCAATTCTGACTTTATATCTCACAATTCTGACTTTATATCTCACAATTCTGACTTTATATCTCAATTCTGACTTTATATCTCACAATTCTGACTTTATATCTCACAATTCTGACTTTATATCTTGTAATTCTGACTTTATATCTCAATTCTGACTTTATATCTCGCAATTCTGACTTTATATCTCAATTCTGACTTTATATCTCACAATTCTGACTTTATATCTTGTAATAAATTCTGACTTTATAACTCTCAATTCTGACTTTATATCTCACAATTCTGACTTTAAATCTCAATTCTGACTTTATATCTCGCAATTCTGACTTTATATCTCACAATTCTGACTTTATATCTCACAATTCTGACTTTAAATCTCAATTCTGACTTTATATCGCAATTCTGACTTTATATCTCACAATTCTGACTTTATATCTCAATTCTGACTTTATATCTCAATTCTGACTTTATATCTCACAATTCTGACTTTATATCTTGTAATAAATTCTGACTTTATAACTCTCAATTCTGACTTTATATCTCACAATTCTGACTTTAAATCTCAATTCTGACTTTATATCTCGCAATTCTGACTTTATATCTCACAATTCTGACTTTATATCTCACAATTCTGACTTTAAATCTCAATTCTGACTTTATATCTCGCAATTCTGACTTTATATCTCGCAATTCTGACTTTATATCTCAATTCTGACTTTATATCTCAATTCTGACTTTATATCTCACAATTCTGACTTTATATCTCACAATTCTGACTTTATATCTTGTAATAAATTCTGACTTTATATCTCAATTCTGACTTTATATCTCACAATTCTGACTTTATATCTCACAATTCTGACTTTATATCTCAATTCTGACTTTATATCTCAATTCTGACTTTATATCTCACAATTCTGACTTTATATCTCAATTCTGACTTTATATCTCAATTCTGACTTTATATCTCACAATTCTGACTTTATATCTCACAATTCTGACTTTATATCTCAATTCTGACTTTATATCTCACAATTCTGACTTTATATCTCACAATTCTGACTTTATATCTCACAATTCTGACTTTATATCTCGCAATTCTGACTTTATATCTCACAATTCTGACTTTATATCTCAATTCTGACTTTATATCTCACAATTCCGACTTTATATCTCGCAATTCTGACATTATATCTCGCAATTCTGACTTTATATCTCAATTCTGACTTTATATCTCAATTCTGACTTTATATCTCGCAATTCTGACTTTATATCTCAATTCTGACTTTATATCTCAATTCTGACTTTATATCTCAATTCTGACTTTATATCTCGCAATTCTGACTTTATATCTCAATTCTGACTTTATATCTCGCAATTCTGACTTTATATCTCACAATTCTGACTTTATATCTCAATTCTGACTTTATATCTCACAATTCTGACTTTAAATCTCAATTCTGACTTTATATCTCGCAATTCTGACTTTATATCTCACAATTCTGACTTTATATCTCACAATTCTGACTTTATATCTCAATTCTGACTTTATATCTCACAATTCTGACTTTATATCTCACAATTCTGACTTTATATCTCACAATTCTGACTTTATATCTTGTAATTCTGACTTTATATCTCAATTCTGACTTTATATCTCGCAATTCTGACTTTATATCTCAATTCTGACTTTATATCTCGCAATTCTGACTTTATATCTCACAATTCTGACTTTATATCTCACAATTCTGACTTTAAATCTCAATTCTGACTTTATATCTCGCAATTCTGACTTTATATCTCACAATTCTGACTTTATATCTCAATTCTGACTTTATATCTCAATTCTGACTTTATATCTCACAATTCTGACTTTATATCTCACAATTCTGACTTTATATCTTGTAATAAATTCTGACTTTATATCTCAATTCTGACTTTATATCTCACAATTCTGACTTTATATCTCACAATTCTGACTTTATATCTCAATTCTGACTTTATATCTCAATTCTGACTTTATATCTCACAATTCTGACTTTATATCTCAATTCTGACTTTATATCTCAATTCTGACTTTATATCTCACAATTCTGACTTTATATCTCACAATTCTGACTTTATATCTCAATTCTGACTTTATATCTCACAATTCTGACTTTATATCTCACAATTCTGACTTTATATCTCGCAATTCTGACTTTATATCTCACAATTCTGACTTTATATCTCAATTCTGACTTTATATCTCACAATTCCGACTTTATATCTCACAATTCTGACTTTATATCTCACAATTCTGACTTTATATCTCACAATTCTGACTTTATATCTCACAATTCTGACTTTATATCTCGCAATTCTGACTTTATATCTCTCAATTCTGACTTTATATCTCACAATTCTGACTTTAAATCTCACAATTCTGACTTTATATCTCAATTCTGACTTTATATCTCACAATTCTGACTTTATATCTCACAATTCTGACTTTATATCTCAATTCTGACTTTATATCTCACAATTCTGACTTTATATCTCACAATTCTGACTTTATATCTCGCAATTCTGACTTTATATCTCTCAATTCTGACTTTATATCTCACAATTCTGACTTTATCTCACAATTCTGACTTTATATCTCAATTCTGACTTTATATCTCACAATTCTGACTTTATATCTCACAATTCTGACTTTATATCTCAATTCTGACTTTATAACTCACAATTCTGACTTTATATCTCACAATTCTGACTTTATATCTCACAATTCTGACTTTATCTCACAATTCTGACTTTATCTCACAATTCTGACTTTATATCTCAATTCTGACTTTATATCTCACAATTCTGACTTTATATCTCAATTCTGACTTTATAACTCACAATTCCGACTTTATATCTCACAATTCCGACTTTATATCTCGCAATTCCGACTTTAAATCTCGCAATTCCGACTTTAAATCTCGCAATTCCGACTTTATATCTCACAATTCTGACTTTATATCTCAATTCTGACTTTATATCTCAAGTCTGACTTTATATCTCACAAGTCTGACTTTATATCTCACAATTCTGACTTTATATCTCACAATTCTGACTTTATATCTTGTAATTCTGACTTTATATCTCAATTCTGACTTTATATCTCGCAATTCTGACTTTATATCTCAATTCTGACTTTATATCTCACAATTCTGACTTTATATCTCACAATTCTGACTTTATATCTCACAATTCTGACTTTATATCTTGTAATAAATTCTGACTTTATAACTCTCAATTCTGACTTTATATCTCACAATTCTGACTTTATAACTCACAATTCTGACTTTATATCTCACAATTCCGACTTTATATCTCGCAATTCCGACTTTAAATCTCGCAATTCCGACTTTAAATCTCGCAATTCCGACTTTAAATCTCGCAATTCCGACTTTAAATCTCGCAATTCCGACTTTAAATCTCGCAATTCCGACTTTATATCTCACAATTCTGACTTTATATCTCGCAACTCTGACTTTATATCTCACAATTCTGACTTTATATCTCGCAACTCTGACTTTATATCTCGCAATTCCGACTTTAAAACTCGCAATTCTGACGTTATATTGCGCAAATCTCACTATATCGTGCAATTTCATCTTTCCATGTTGCAATTCTAAAAGAAAGTCAGACTTGTGAGATAAAAGTCGCAATTAACTTTTTTGCTTTTTATTCAGTGACGGAAAACAAGCTTCCATAGATTATGGACGTGCTAGAGAATATTGTGTTTGGTGTTCCACGGCAGAATGAAATGCGTACAGGTTAGTGATGGCATGTGGGGAGGTGCATGACGACCGAATGTTTGGATGAATTATCCCTTTAACTGCAAGGCCACAGCTCTGACACAACATGTTTTACAATCATGCGTTCGGCCTCATAAAAACACTCACATGGTTCCATTGGTGTAAACGCCGTTGTTTTCCTCCTGAACATACTGCACCTGCGCTTGATACACATGCTGGACTTGTTGAACAGTCTGCGCCTGAAAACACAGCGTTACACTGACAGTGACTCACGTCTCAATAAACACTACAATATAGAAATAAGTGGTTTCAGTAGCAGCTCCGTAATGGACCCTTTTCACATTTCCATGATTCTCAGAAGCACAAGTCGTCATTGTTGTAGTTTCCGCTATAGAGGTTTATCCAACGAATACATTTTTTGCCTTCCCAACAGTAAAAGCAAAAAATCCATTACAGCATTTCTATGACTTTCCAAAAGAGGAAAAACATGGATTGGTCTAATTTGAATGAGGCTGATTTCCCCTTGTTTATTGCCACAGTCTTCACATACTGGACTACACTAGTGCGGTGTGTCCCGAGAGATGAAGTGCCTCACCTGTTGCTGGACGGGCACCTGAGACGCCACCTGCTGGCCACTGACCGCAGGCTGCACAGGCACGCTGGTCTGGAGGGGCACGTTGGACGTGGAGTCAGCGCCGGCCTCTGGGGTCTGCATGGCGCCTGAGACACAAAATCATTGACCGCTGAATAGCAACCACAGAATAGTTTTACGGTAATTTAGTAAAGTATCAGCACACAGCAATCATTCAAACGCTGCATATTTTTTCATTTTAGCTCGTATTTACCTCGTATTTTTGTTTATTTTCATAAATCATGGCTATTGGTCACCCTTTATGTCAGTCTGAGGGTTTAACCAATGAAAAGTATTAAACAGAGCTTGTGATAAACCTCGTAACTCCATTGGCTCCACACACTTGTCAGTCAGATCTCATAACTCCACCCAGCTCTATCGTGAACGAAGTGCTGCACGTGGTTTGGAACGTTTCTGCTTGTTTGCCATGCAACGGTAAATAAAGAACTGGTTTTAAGTCCATGTGAAATAGTCAATAGTGTCGTAAATAATAAACAGCCTGTGCAAAGCATTTCATCTTTAATAATGTGAGATTTCGGTCAAAAACTTTATAACCTGTATGTTGATGGAAAAACGTGATGCATTTACTGCCGTTCTATTGACAGATAAAACATGTGTAGCTGAAATTCGCCGTCTTACTCCTTTTGAAGCTTGATTTTGGTCAAATGTTAATATAAAGTGTCTGACCATATATAAAGCTACAGTTACAGTTTTTTTGTTTATTTTAGTCCATAAATTTAAAATAAATTAAAATGATCTGAAAGTTTTATATATTTAGTTATTTTAATTAGGCCCAACAAAGTCAAGTCAAATTGTGGCAAAGCAGCTTTACATTAATAAGAAAATGGTGTCATTGTGCAGCTTATTCTACATATTATTGATTCATTCTGTTGCAAATATCAGTAGTTATTAGTCTAGTTAATTTATGTATATCAGCACTGCAGAAACAGTGACGTAATCGTCCGGCTCGGCTCAGTTCACACACAACGGCGCCAAAAACACTAATATAATAATCCATCCTAAAAATTTTTTTGTTAATTTTAGTTTAATTTTTAGTCATGTGCTTTTGTCATTTTATTATATTACTATTAAGGTTTTGATTTTATTTCCAATTAGTCTTAGTGCTTCAACTTCCTTATTTCAGTTTATCAGCAAGGCAACATTTCTAATTTTCATTCAGCTTAAAGCGATCGTTCACCCTAAAATGAAAAATCACCCTGGGGGTGATTTTAAAAACTCGCAGCATATAACGAATAGCGACCAGCATCAAACGAAAAAGAGGCAGAAGTATCACAGAACGATCATGTGACGCGTCCTATACTCTAAGTGTTCGTGGTGCGTACGATATGAAATTTAGTGTATTATTTTAAAAACATCCGGCCGTTGATCTTCTGTGCGCGGCTGCGAGTTCACCAAGACTCACGTGAGCTGTGAGAAAATCATAATTAACCATAAAACTCCAGTAGTCAGGTGATATATTCACATCATAGAACAAGCACTTTTTTTTCTTTAAATCTGCCATTATATGGCATTTAAAAAAAAAAAAAAATTCGGTTACACTTTATTTTAAGGTGTCAGTATTACAGTGTAATTATACGTTTAAGTACTGAGTAATAACTATTAACTACATGTACTTACTATAGGATTAGAATTAGGATGAGGGTTAATTGCATATAATTATGCATCATTTCTAGTTATCACTATTGTAAATACATGAAACATATGTAACAATGACACTGTAAAATAAAGTGTTACCATAAATTCTCCTTTTGTGGTCCGAGAAGACATCATTAGAAGAACATCAGGGTGAGTAAATGATTCTGAGGCTGAGCTTTAAGACTTTCAACTAATATTTATGTTATTTCAATCAACCTAAATCTTTCGATTAATCGCCCCGTGACTCTACCAATACCAACCCTGAGGATCGCTAACTAAACAACACAAGATAATGTTTCTTTTTGTCACGCTCGGGTCACTTCCTGCCCTCAGCAGAGTGTGATTGTGCAGTGATGTGGGGGTGATCTGTGTGAACGGACCCAGAGCAATAAACCAAGTTAATATTTAATGATCTCGGCAGGTTTCTCTCCGCCGGCGCGAGAAGCGAAGTCAGTACAGTGAGACACACGTTTTTACGTTTGCGTCGGGTTTTCTCCTTCTCGCTGGTGTAAACAAGCCGTGTTTGAGCAGCGGCGCTGGAGCGTACAGCAGCCCGAGTTTCCGTGATCAGGTCTCTCCAGGTTAATTACCCCGCGGCTCCCCCGAGGCTCCCGCCACCTCCTCTTCCTCTGTTCCTCATTTACCTGAAGGGTGCAGGTGGTGTTGTGTTCTTTCACCTCCCCCTCAGCCCTAAACGTCTGATTACCCAGCATTCCTGCCTCGCGCGTAATCACGGCCGTTTCCAGTGCGCACACACACTAATGAGTCAACATTCTAACGTTGCGGATCACCATCGATTGTTTTTTATGAGCATCACCTTTTCAAATTTAAACAAATTTTAAAGTCTTAATTGGATTTTGTTCCCCTCACAATCCTTCATTAAACAGACTTTCATTTTAATTAGAATCCATTCTTGGTAAATGCTACAAATATGTCTTCTGAAATGCTCCGACAGATGTGGATTTGCAGTGTAAACACAGATAAAAAAAAAATAAAAAAAAACCTCATCCTGTTTATAAATACATTAATAAATTAGAGACGTGTTGAACGCAGGGTTTTTTTCTGATGACAGTCATTAGTTGTTCCTGTTCTTAAACGTGATCTATAGCACTGGTTCTCAGGAAAAAAGCGCATAAATTCAAATGATTAAACGCAACTGTATGTAGCATAGCGAGATAAACGAATGAATACTCGAGGGTAACGTGTACAAGTAACGCCAGTTTACTTTTTTAAAGTAACGGATTACTTTTACAACAAAATATCTGTTTCTTTTTCAAATAATGCAAGTTGTTTTTCTCATGTTTTGACTGACAGCTCTCCTCTCGCCTTAAGAATTTCTCTTTTTAAAAACAATCCAATTAAACCCAAGCCAAGTAAGAAAAAGTAACGTAACACATTATTTTGCATAAAAAGTAACTAACGCGATTATGATGATGATGATGCTCCAGTTGAGTGTTGAAAACAAAAAGGGATTATTAAAGTGTTGTTCACCCCAAACTGAGATTTCAGTCATTAATTCCTTCTCCTCGTGTGGTTCTACACCCGTAAGATCTTCCTTCATCTTCAGAACACAAATGAAGATGTTTTTGATGAAATCCGACGGTTCAGTGAGTCTCTATTGACAGATAATGAACACTTTCATACTAAAACACATTTAAATCAGGTCATGTGACTGCAGTGCTTCAACCTCAGTGACGAGAATACTTTTTGTGCGCCAAAAAAAAACAAAATAACGACTTTATTCGACAATATCTAGTGAATCAAAACACTGATTCATGAAGCTTTACGAATCTTTTGTGTCGAATCAGTGGTTCGCAGCGTGAATCAAACTACCAAAGTCACGTGAACTATTGAAATTTTGAAATGTAACGAAGCCTCGTTTACTGAAATCACGTGACTTCGTCGCTCCGAACCACTGATTCGACACAGAAGATTCGTAAAGCTTCATGAATCAGTGTTTTGAATCACTAGATATTGTTCAAAAGTTGTTATTTAGTTTTTTTGGCGCACAAAAAATATTCTTTATTATTCACTTTATTTAAATCAGGTCATGTGACTGCAGTGCTTCAACCTCAGTGACGAGAATATTCTTTGTGCGCCAAAAAAACAAAATAACGACTTTATTCAACAATATCTAGTGAATCAAAACACTGATTCATGAAGCTTTACGAATCTTTTGTGACGAATCAGTGGTTCGGTTCGCGTATCAAACTACCAAAATCACGTGACCTATTGAAATGGCGAATCCCTTATGACGTAACGAAGCCTCGTTTCCTGAAATCATGTGACTTTGGTGCTTCGAACCACTGATTCGACACAAAAGATTCGTAAAGCTTCATGAATCAGTGTTTTGAATCACTTTAAAATCATTTTAAGTCTTAAATGGATTTTGTTCCCCTCACAATCCTTCATTTAGTTACTTGTTTTAGGGAGTAACGGAATATTGTAACGTATTACTTTTAAAGTAACTTCCCCCAAAACGGACTATTGTAAGTGTAAAAGATCTAACAACTGTGTAATTAGCATAATAAATATGTAAAAACAAACTTTTCGTTTTGTCCAGTCAGCACACATTCATCGGTCACTTGGACATTTGACAAATCGGATGCGGAGTTTATGTTCTGAAACATGGATGGGTCATGTGACATGCCCTCATCCTGACCCTAACCCAAAAATCACACGCAAAAACCCGCAGCTCAGACTACATTAAATGCAGGATTCACCAACAACACTGTATTCTGCACAATTTCAGACCACTTTCAACTAAAATTCAGTCTTTGTCATGATAATAATCTTGTAGTTCATCGATTTTCTAGATTGATAAATCACTTTGGCACTTGACGTCCGATGTAAAAATGTGCATGTTGATGCGACCCCAGTTGAGAGTCCCGGATCTATATTGTGTGAACGAACCCCACCTGCTCCCTGCGGCTGCATAAACAGGCACCTGTCTGAGCGCCGCTCCACCCCACCCCCACCCCAGCTGACTTCACCTCCGCTCATTCATCCGCTCCCCTGTGGGCCACTTAAACCCAGAGCTCCGCTCCGCAACTGCAGCTCAATGCCGAAGGGTAACAAAGACCCAAGAGGAGGGCGACACTTGCTGCCTCTCTCCCCCCGCCACAGATAGAGTCAGGGGTCAAATGTGCTTTTGGGACTCTCTCTCTATATATATATATGTATGTGTGTATATGTATGTGTGTGTGTGTGTATATATATATATATATATATATATATATATATATATACACTTATCTATTTATTTATTTGGGATGCACCGATATATATCAGCCAATAACTGGTATCGGCCGATACTCGGGGCAGATATATCCTGTCAATCAAAAGAAAATGCACTGCATTTGGGCTTTGTGTAACGAAAATGCTTTGTTCAATATTAATAGTAATTATATGAATTAATACCGTTAAGAAATATTAATTTAATCTTCAGAATTTAGTTAATGTTTGTTCAAATGAATTGGAGTCATGCGTTTGTTCATAACTGAGACCGGTTACTCTGAAACGAGTTGATGAAATAGAGAGAATAACGAATGAAATATTAGATATAACTCTGAACAATCTGAAAATTCATATCGGTGCATCTATAATTAATATATATTCCGTGCAATAATATAAAATCAAGACATCGATAAACCCATTAGTGTCATATTCCAAACAAACAAAAAAAACCTGCGGGAAGTGAACGTGGAGCTGGAATGTCCAGAACGCAGTGAGAATCAGTAAAGCAGAGACTGATTACAGTAGCTGATGTATATTTAGCACTGGAAAAACACACTGAAATAAACCTAAAATAAAATACAGAGTTTGATTAATCTTGATTAAAAAACTGGAGAAGCTGTGAAAGGTTTTTTTCCGCGCAGCATCCGCCCACACGCTCGTGAGCCGCGAACCTCAATGGGTTTAGCTCGAAACGAAATGGATATGAATTATTTACTCAATCAGTATCTCTTAAAGTGATTGGAAAGGCAACAGGATACAGCGGACAGGTGGTGCGGCCCCGGTTCAACTCTTCACCTGACCGGAGATAAGTGGTAACGTGAGCTGATAACTAGCGGTTTCTGACGTCCTGTCCTCTTGGTTTGGCATTAACGGACCACAGAAAATAAACCTAAAGCTCTGGCCCCGAGAGAAACACCTGGAACCACGTGATGGACTTCATTAGTTGGATGGCGTTCGTTGGAGATCATAAAAATCTTTCCAACTTTCCACGATATGGAAGTGTGCATTTCTGCATCAGGTTGGATGGAGCGCTATCCCATGCTGCCTCTCTCCACTGAGCACATGTCAGGTGTTCTGCAGCACCTGATCCTCAGCTGTAATGAAGACAACAGGGGAAGCGAGACGCTGCTTCATCTCGCAGAGGACCCTGACGCAACTCCAGGAAACCCTCGGCGGTTTGTTCGGGTGCGGCTGGAATATGTGAAGATGGGTCACATTTCTGCATCATCGCCAGCTCCGGCACCAGGAGACCGCAAACCGACATGGACTTTTAGCCGTTACCGGCCAAGATATGCTGAGCCGTCAAACAAACTCCAGCGGATCTTCGGCTAAGACGGTGTCAATATGTTTGTTTCCATTTAAAAACAACATCAAAAAAGACCTTCGACAAGATCATTCACAGATCATCGTTTCTTTGCATCTGCTGTATTATATATTACAGAGCAAACATCTGAAAAATGTGGCCGACATGAAAATATGATGATGCTCCAGTTGAGTGTTGAATACAAAAAGGGATTATTAAAGGGTTTGTTCACCCCAAACTGAGATTTCAGTCATTAGTTCCTCCTCTTCATGTGGTTCTACACCCGTAAGATCTTCCTTCATCTTCAGAACACAAATGAAGATGTTTTTGATGAAATCCGACGGTTCAGTGAGTCTCTATTGACAGATAATGAACACTTTCATACTAAAACACATTTAAATCAGGTCATGTGACTGCAGTGCTTCAACCTCAGTGACGAGAATACTTTTTGTGCGCCAAAAAACAAAACAAAATAACGACTTTATTCGACAATATCTAGTGAATCAAAACACTGATTCATGAAGCTTTACGAATCTTTTGTGTCGAATCAGTGGTTCGGATCGAGTAGTCACGTGACCTATTGAAATGGCGAATCCCTTATGACGTAACGAAGCCTCGTTTCCTGAAATCATGTGACTTTGGTGCTTCGAACCACTGATTCGACACAAAAGATTCGTAAAGCTTCATGAATCAGTGTTTTGAATCACTAGATATTATTGAAGTTTTTGTTTTTGCGCACAGAAAGGGTTCTGGTCTCTCGATCCGCTGCATCACGTGACTGTTTTAACCATGTCTTTACTTCCTTTCTGGACCTCGAAAGTGTGGATTATATGAACGAGTCCTAAACCTCATCAAAAACATCTTCATCTGTGTCTGAAGATGAACGAGCCACATGAGGAAGAGGAACTCATGACCCTAACCCTTTAAAACACAGTCCAGTTTGGTTGTGAAATGAAATCGTGATGATTATTTGAAAGGCACCGTCACTGCGATACGATTATTGCACGTTCACACGAGCACAAATGTAAACGCTGAATTGGTTTATCTTTATCTCTCTGCATTATGTGAACGGGTGCGCTTCTCTCAAAAGCTAAAGCTCCTAATAATAATGACAATAATTCTAAATCATGTTAATGCTTTTCTATTAAAACAACAAAAAAAGACTTTGTATTTTTATTTAGCAACCACAATCGCAAATAATATAATCTCAAATATTGCAGATGATTATGCTTAACGTGTTCGTTCACCCAAAACTGAGATTTCAGTCATGAGTTCCTCTTCCTCAGGTGGTTCGTTCATCTTCAGACACAGATGAAGATGTTTTTGATGAGGTTTAGGACTCGTTCATATAATCCACACTTTCAAGGTCCAGAAAAGAAGTAAAGACATGGTTAAAACAGTCATGTGATGCAGCGGATCGAGAGACCAGAACCCTTTCTGTGCGCAAAAACAACGACTTTATTCAACAAATTCATCTCTACCCTGTCATTGTGCTTCTCGGGTTCTGCGCCCGAATGCCGGCTCAGTATTGGCCGATGTTGGTCACATGATCAGCACGACGCATGCATGTGATGCTGATGCAGGACGTAAACACGGAAGTGCTGAACGCCGTACGAATCTGACAGGGTAGAGACTCACTTGGTGAATAGTCGTTATTTTTCGTTTTTGCGCACAAAAAGTATTCTTGTCACGTCGACGGGTTGAATGATGGTTTGACTACTTTTCTGGACCTTGAATTTGGTAATTTCGTTGCTTTCTATGGGAGACCCCTTGGATTTCATCAAAAATATCTCCATTTGTGTTCTGAAGATGAACGAAGGTGTGGAACGACACGAGGAACTCGTGACAGAAATCTCAGTTTGGATTGAACTAACACTAACTTTCACTTTCCGCGCCATTGACGTAATTTTCCAGTATTTTAAGTCTGTTTAATTTCTTTTAGCGAGCTCCTTTCCTTCTGGGTGGTGTCAGGTTTCATGTACAATATTTATTTGAACTACTTTAGTATAAATATATATATACACATTAAGTACAGTACATTTGATTCACGGTGAATTTAAACTTCCATAACTTTTTCATACTTTAATATTTGCAAGTGCTTTCACTTCAGCAATAATCTTCTTTAAAATAAGACCAAACTTAGGGATGTTCTCCAAAGCATTCTTAAGTGCATCTTCATGTCTTTCTTAAACAATGGGGGTGATAAAATATGAATAATTGTGCAGCTTTAGTAATAAATACTATGCCAAGAAGCCATTTAATGTGGAAAACAAACAAACAAAAAAAACAAATCAGAATTTGAGCCTGAACCAGCCAACGTTTGATAAACGCCAATATTGATTTCTCGACTTTAATCGATTCTCATTCCGATGACGTCGATCCTTCAATCCCACGGCTGACGTTTTAGAGGCCGTTTTCAGCTGACGCGTGAGCTAAACGTCACCGAACGACATTATTATTAATCTTTGATATGAAAGATCAGCCAGTTTCATCGCTAAATGTGTTTCCTACTAGTTACAGCACCAAACAAACAAGAATGAACATCAGCAGGAATGTCGAAAGACCGGCGTTCCGACCACAGAACGACGTCAAAAACGTCACATTCGAGCCATTCAGTGACCATAAACTCAGGAAAAATAAGCATTTTGATTCGTATATGCAGTGCGTTTTAATATAGTCAACCTGTTCTTTCGTATTTAACGTATGCAAAACGTATGGGGGCAGTCGTGGCCTAGTGGTGAGCGAGTCGGGCTTGTAACCTGAAGGTTGTTGGTTCGATTCCCACGCCGGCAGGAATTGAAGGTGGGGATTGTGAATGAACAGCATGACTAAAGTGTCCTTGAGCGAGACACCTGACCCCTAATTGCTCCCCTTGTAAGTCGCTTTTAGATAAAAGCATCCGCTAAATGATGAAAAATGTAAAAAATGAGGAACAAAATGCAAATGAATCGGATCGAGATCAGACTTGAAATTGAATCATGGTTCCTATTAATAACAGGTGGATTTCACACAGCTGTTGATGATCTGACTCCATTCGTTTATGATATGCTCCCTATTAAGGGTTCTATGTAGGGAGCACGACAGGTTGAGACACGGCCACTGAGGGCCAATAGCTTAGCAAGACTAACTCCTGCTTCATAACAATAGAAGACAGACAGATCGTGTTCAAACGCGGCATTATACCCCACAGAATCGCCGCTACAGTCCTCCCGCAGCCGAAAACAAACACACAAGCATCTCTCTGAGGGGAAATTCATTGTTTCGCTCGCAAATGAGCGTCCGAGGCTAATGAGAATGCAACACCCCGCGATTGAAACGACTCGAATATACGACCTGGAGACCGTGTTTGAGAGCGAAACGCTTGAGGATGTATATAAGACGTCGTTCGGGACACAAACATAACGTGCGATTTAAAGAATCGCCTCAGTCGGGCTCGCGATGCTAACGTTAGCCGCTTAGCAACACCTGCATCGTGAGAAAATGATGCTGCGCTTCCATTCAACACCATCTTCACCGCGATTTCCGCGCGAAGATCCCGTCATTGGGCTTATAATGATCCACTGGCACTATTCGGACCACGACAGATGTCGTTTGCGCGTCGGGTTTGGTAAATCAACGCAGAAGCGGAGCGAAACATCTGGACGCGCCGCGTCGATGGAAACCGAGCGAACCGTCAGAGAAAGAAGCAGCAGAACCACACCGACACAAACACAAGCGCTTCACATCACAGTCCAATAAGCTGATAAAAACACTCAAACACCGAACACATTCGGAAACGAGCGGTTAATATTGAAATATTCACCTGGACTAGTGTGTGGATGAGGATGAGGATGGTAGGAAGGTGGTGGTAAGGATGGAGCGGAGAGGAGGAGGTTGTTGTTGTTATTGTTGGTGGGTTACAGTCGCCAGGACTACGGTGACTATGGCGCTGCAGCTCCGGGCAACGGTTGCTATAAAGCGCGCCGCGTAAGCGAACTTGACGCTGCGGAAAGAGGCGGAGCTTCACATATGAACCTCTGCGCGCATCCGAACGTGACGCTGAGGCGAAGGGGGCGGAGCTAGCGATGGCAGGCGGGAGCTTGTGGTATCTTTGTGGCCTCTGATATAATTCGCTGATTTCTCGCTTAATAAAGTAGTGCATACTTGGAAAATGCAAGTACGTTTTGTAAAAGAAATAAACCACCAATAGGAGGCGCCCAACGCTTTGTGGGCGGGGCTTTCTGAAGCAGGGATGAGAGAGAAAGGCGGGGCTTGTGCGTCAAACTCATAAGCACGTGCGTGAAGTGGATTGATCACTTTTGATGAATTGTGCTGAATAAAGAGAATCAGATGAGTAACCCTCGTAGGAAACCGCTTTTGGTTACACTTTATTTTTACAATTAGTATTGGGTAATATTGATCAACTACATGTACTTACTATAGAGTTCGGGTTTGGTTTAGAATTAGTTACTTGTAATTATGCATAATTTACTGTTATTACTATAGTAAGTACATGCAGTAACTGGTTACTATGTCACAAGTAAAAAGAAACCTTTTGGGTACAGTCTGTTTTATGGTGACGTAGTTACTTTGTACTGAATAATATTAACTACATGTACTTACGGTAGGGTAATGGGTTACATTTTATTTTAAGGTGTTTTTGTTGCACTGTAAATTTAGTAACAAGTAATATTAAGTTACAAAATGTACCTGCTATAGAGTTATGGATTACACTTTGTTTTAAGGTGTCTTTGTTACACTGTAACTTAAAGTTACTAAATGTACTTGCTATGGGGTCAGGATTATGGGTTACACTTTATTTTACAGTGTCTTTGTTACACTGTAACATAAGTAACAAGTAATATTAAGTTACTACATGTACTTACTATAGGGTTAGATTAGCATTTGGTTTAGTTGCATGTTATTATGCATAATTTGTTACATATGTTACATATACTTTCTATAGTAATAACTGCAAAATAAACACTAAAATAAAGTGTTACTGGGTTAAGGTTTGGTTTAGAATTAGTTACTTGTAATTTTGCATAATTTACTGTTATTACTATAGTATGTACACGTAGTAACGTGTAACTACGTCACCTTAAAATAGTGTTACCTTACTTTGATACAGATGCTTTTTTCTTGCAAAAACCTTTATATATATATATATATATATATAGATGTTTTCCAAAGGAAAGTCGTTAGATTTAATATTTACAAATTGCTTTGATTAGAGCATTTAAGAAAAAACAACGATATTTTGACATTCTGTTCTGTTTTGGAGGAATTTAAACATTTTATCTAAAAATAAAATGCACAACTCATGCTAAACAAGGCTATGCAAACCTCAGACCCAAAACTGTACAATCCTTTGCATAAATATTTACATATTGGTATGGCTTTAATCTGTGTTAAGTGCATTTTGTTGACATGATAAATTTATAGTTTTGTTTATTCATGGAAAAACACTTTTAAAATATCAAAGCACGTGTAATTTAGTGAAAGGAAAACACCTAGACGTTTGGCTGGTTTAAAATAAAACAACATACCGTACATATGTTTGGAAATGAAGTTTTGTGTCCAAAAGTGGTTTTAAAAAGATCCGCAGATAAAAAAAAACACTTGCTTTGATATTTTATCTAATGACATTTTTAGAGTTTAAGTTTGGCTTAAATGTCCAAATACTTTAGTCCATTTCTCCCATGATTAATTGTCCGTTAGGAAAGTTCTTCCTCAATGATTTAAACAAGTGCACAATAGCTAGTTGGGTTGATCATCCGCTGGAGAGGAAGCGTTCATCCTTCAGTAAAGACGCACGAGGTCCGGCTCGGGCATCTCGGGATGTGAAGATAATTGTCCTCCGACAACGAAGGCAGCTGCTCTCCCAAAAACTCCTCCGATCCGGATTGGCAATCGAACACTGCGGTCACAAAAACAAGATGATAGGAAACGTTTTTATTCAGAAAGTACATAAATGGAAAATTATAAAAAGGTTTCTGCTGGGAAAACGTTATATAATTTATTATTGTTGTTTTTTTGTTTGTAGATATAATATTGTTAAAGAAGACCTATAATGCCCTTTCACAGGATGTAATCTCAGTCTCTGGTGTCTCCAGTGAAGTTTCAGCTCAGATCATTTATTATCGCTCGTCTAATTTGGGTTTGAGCAAAAACACGCCGTTTTTGCGCGCGTCCCTTTAAATGCAAATGAGCCGCTGCTCCAGAAGAGGGCGGAGCTTCAACGGCTCAACAACAACAAAGCTGGAGAATCTCACGCAGACAAAATGAGGAAAGTGTTCAAACCGGAGTTATTTTTAGATAAAATGTTTAAATTCCTCCAAAACAGACCAGAATGTCAAAATATCATTGTTGCTGTGGAGCTGATCACTAGCATGTGTCGTCACGTTCATCTTTTGTGCAAAACCCGGTATAGACGCCCACTATACACAGCATTTCTGTTTGTCAAACAGAGCCACACACACACCAGGCTGCTTATGATTCCTGTCAAATGCTGTGAATGCTCTAATATTTTTTCCCTAAAATATGACTCGGAAAGAAACGCTCCTTTTTTAGCAATCAAGCTTTCCAGGGTCAACTCGCAGGCTGTCCAAGCTAACGACACTCTAACTAGCGTTCAGGGCTCGACAGAACAGTTAGCATGCTTCGCTCCAACTTTTTAAGCTTGTTTTACACAAAAATGAAGTCATTGCGGCTTCGGGGTAAGTGTGTGTTGATTGCGCACGAACCGTTTTCGCTTGGCGGTGTGCGCGGAATTTTTTGTAACTTCGCACGCAGTTCCGCTTCCCAAGATGCACGACTTCTAGTTTTCAGTTTGCGTGTATCTAAATGAATTATTTAACATTTACAAAATTAAGTGTTGTTAAATGCTTAAAAAAATGAGTCTAGAATAGCAGTGTAACACAGTTCATAAGAACGGGAAGGAGGAGGCGGGAACCGGCGAACGTTCAACAGCTTTTTAATAAATAAATAAATAAACAAACAATAAAACGAAAGTAAAAGGGCGGCAGTTTCTCACACAAACGAAATAAAACACAACATAAAGTCCAGGCCCGGTCCTCTCCCGTCCTTCACTGTCGTCGCTCCTCCGTGAGAGACACGAGACCGGTGTAGCGCGCAGGTGGCGCTCATTGTCTCTCGCGCCGTTCCCTCACGGCTCTCGCCCGCCCGCCCCGCTCGTCACAAGCAGAAATCAGCCCTTGTGATGAAAATCAAGGTCCATGTATGATTAAAAAAAGTCTAAACGCCTGTTACTTGCGAAAACAAAATGGCGGCGCCGTAGGTGAAAACGTGCAGATTAAGGGCCATAACCGCCACTACTACCTAACTCAACAGGCCCCGCCCCTTTATCCTGTCTATTAAATGAGGAATATTGTGACGTGTTCGTCCATTAGTAGTGCATATGATGACGATTTTCTGTGTTTTTGTGTGTTTTTACCAGTGATGGTTCGGTGGAGCAGGTCGAGCTCGGGCTGAGACGCGTCCGAGGAGACCAGATTGTCCTCAAACATGGGCATCTGCATCATGGAAAAGGAAGAAATCTGCTTGGCGGCCTGCGGTGAGTCACTGTATGAGAACACGGTCCGGACGTCGCCAGAGAAACCTGAGTGTTCATGCAAAAACATTACGCCACTTGATTATTCACGACGCCGAGCTGGGCTCAACGTTACAATCGAACTACTGTGTCCTGCGTGAATGATGTTTCCTCATTTGAGCTCGGGAAAACTTTATACGATCTGTTCGATGAGATTAAACGGATCTATTTCTGACTTCGCCCGACGGACATCTGCCATCTGTTGCTCAAAGAGTGGAAGGAGCGATTTGTGAATCATTCAGTGCTGATCGGTTCCTTCTCCGCTTACGGACACTTCTTAAATATGCATTTCGCATCTGTTTAATGCACATGTGACTTATGTAAATGTGCTTATACATAGTGTCGGATGCCACGCGGATCTGTAGGGCTGCACGATTCAGCAAATTGAAACGGAGATCACGATATTGTGTGATTATCAAGCTGTTTCAGGAAATGTGTTCACTTGCACGTCTCCATCTGCTCTGAGTTTGAGTCGCTTTGACGTGCGTTTGAGAAGGAAACGAACATCAACCAGAAATCTTCCTGACAGACGTGAAGCTCGAAGGGCTCCTGCGGTTTTACGTCCAAATAAATTTCTCTCATTTTCAAAGATTTAACCATCAAACTTTAAGTCACAAATATTAGTATTGTATTTGTATAGTTGCAATGTAAAATAGTTTTTATTTTAAAGTGAAATGTTACCATAGTAGTATTTCTTTTGTTTTCATGAATTTTATTTTATATTAAATATATAAAATAGATATTTGTGTTTTATATAAATTGTGTGTATGCACATTTTTATGTTTATTTCATAATAGTAATGCAAATATTTCAACGATGAATAATTTATTCATTACTATTATTTTATAGCCAAATTTATATACAATCTCAATATTATTTTTCGAAAATACTAAAAAGAAATACAGTGAAATATTACAATAGTAAGGGAATAAACTATATATATATATATATATTAGAAAATATAGTTATAATATATAGAGTTTATATATAAATATATAAGTACATTTTTATATTTTTATTTAATAATAATAATCTAAATACTATTTGTTAAATTATATTACTATTATTTCATAGCCATATATATATATATATATATATATAATCTCAAAATGTAGATATTAATATCTTTCTAACATACTAAAAAAAAAAGTGAAATGTTAAAATATCAATATTTTTAAATATATATATGTATTTTATATACATATGTATGTACATTTGTATTTATTAATAATAACAATAATGAAGATGCTAATGATATTTATTGAATAATAATAATTATGATTAGTATTTTATAGCCATATTTATATATAATCTCAAAATGTCTGCCAAATTGTGCATGCACTTCAAACCTAGCGTTCTATTTTAAATCACAATTGCAGTTTTTATTAATTCGATTATTTTCCGAAATCTATAGTTCTATATTTCTCTGACAAAGTGCACGTAATGCAAATATCTCCGTACAATTAATAAGTAACGAGTAAATATCGAAGTACAATTAAATGTGGAAACTTCATCTGAGGAATGTTTTCATACGGTAATCGTTTCAGTCAATACTGTAAATACAACAATGCCATTCATGAACACGTTATGCAACACAGGCCCCTCCCCCCTCGCGAGAGGACACGCCCCTTACTGCTGATTGGCTACAAGTGTGTTTTTTTTTGTGTGTGCGCTCGGGCCGATCCTCTTTCAACAGCGTATCTCAGAATTCGTGTACTGTACCTTTAAGGTCTGTTTATTCATTATAATCACATTAAGCGTGCATGTAAATCCCAAACAAAGGTATTAAAGAAAACAGGGACGTACTGTCCTGAAGCGCAGGCTGGGATGTTCTGGGATGGTTGGAGTATCTGGGCAGGTGAGGTGATGAAGACGACACAGGAACCCGACACCTGAAAAATGACATGGTTTTACGATGATCCATCATAGATTTGCATTTTAAAGAAATGGCGCAGACAAAACATGCTTTATGCAAAAATATTCACACATCAGTAGGTCTTTAATCTGTGTTTTTTTTTTGTCATAGTATATTTATAGTTTTCCTAATTTACATACAGTGGCCCCAAAAAACATTAGGGAACAGTTTTTTCGGTCTGGTTTAAATGAAAAGAACAGATTCGTGTGCATTGAGTCACTTTCAACAGATATCCATTACTTTTTCATTCATTTTACAAAGAGGATTCTTAAATCGAGACACATTTACTTATATACATACAATATGAGTTTATGATTAAAACAAGAACAAAATGCGATCAGAGGTTTTCATAACATATTGACAGATATTTGTTCTTGTTTTAAGCTTAAACTCACTGCAGTTTGATCAACTTTTCAAGATTTAATTTGCATCTCAAGTAAATGTAAAAGCATTGCTGAGGAAGATATTCATTTCATGCCCTAACTTTGTGATTTTAAGACTTTCTGCTCTGGTTTTTGCGGCGTACTGCCTCTTGAGGTCAATGCAAAGCTGTAGATTTTAATTGCAGGATTAATGGAGTTATATTACTATGTGTGACCAGGGCTGGGTTGGTTACTTATCAAATGTGTTTCACTACAGATTACAAAATACATGCTTTAAAAAGTCATTTGTGACGTATTTCGTTACATTACTCAAGTTTAGTCACTTCATCTAAATACTTTAGAATACTTTGGAATACTAATAAGTGTGAAACAAACACAAAAAAGATCATTGAGAGTTTTTATCTCACAATTCTGACTTTTTCCCTCAGAATTGAGTGATATAAAGTTGAGATTGTGAGTTATAAAGTCAGAATTATGAGATATAAACTGACAATATTGAGAAAAGTCAGAATTATGAGATATAAACTGACAATATTGAGAAAAGTCAGAATTATGAGATATAAACTCGCAATATTGAGAAAAGTCAGAATTATGAAATATAAACTCACAATATTGGGAAAAGTCAGAATTATGAGATATAAACTCACAATATTGAGAAAAGTCAGAATTATGAGATATAAACTCACAATATTGAGAAAAGTCAGAATTATGAGATATAAACTCACAATATTGAGAAAAGTCAGAATTATGAGATATAAACTGACAATATTGAGAAAAGTCAGAATTATGAGATATAAACTCACAATATTGAGAAAAGTCAGAATTATGAGATATAAACTCACAATATTGAGAAAAGTCAGAATTATGAGATATAAACTCACAATATTGAGAAAAGTCAGAATTATGAGATATAAACTCACAATATTGAGAAAAGTCAGAATTATGAGATATAAACTCAGAATATTGAGAAAAGTCAGAATTATGAGATATAAACTCACAATATTGAGAAAAGTCAGAATTATGAGATATAAACTCACAATATTGAGAAAAGTCAGAATTATGAGATATAAACTCACAATATTGAGAAAAGTCAGAATTATGAGATATAAACTCAGAATATTGAGAAAAGTCAGAATTATGAGATATAAAACTCACAATATTGAGAAAAGTCAGAATTATGAGATATAAACTCACAATATTGAGAAAAGTCAGAATTATGAGATATAAACTCACAATATTGGGAAAAGTCAGAATTATGAGATATAAACTGACAATATTGAGAAAAGTCAGAATTATGAGATATAAACTCACAATATTGAGAAAAGTCAGAATTATGAGATATAAACTCGCAATATTGAGAAAAGTCAGAATTATGAGATATAAACTCACAATATTGAGAAAAGTCAGAATTATGAAATATAAACTCACAATATTGAGAAAAGTCAGAATTATGAGATATAAACTCGCAATATTGAGAAAAGTCAGAATTATGAGATATAAACTCACAATATTGAGAAAAGTCAGAATTATGAGATATAAACTCACAATATTGAGAAAAGTCAGAATTATGAGATATAAACTGACAATATTGAGAAAAGTCAGAATTATGAGATATAAACTCACAATATTGAGAAAAGTCAGAATTATGAGATATAAACTCACAATATTGAGAAAAGTCAGAATTATGAAATATAAACTCACAATATTGAGAAAAGTCAGAATTATGAGATATAAACTCGCAATATTGAGAAAAGTCAGAATTATGAGATATAAACTCACAATATTGAGAAAAGTCAGAATTATGAGATATAAACTCACAATATTGAGAAAAGTCAGAATTATGAGATATAAACTGACAATATTGAGAAAAGTCAGAATTATGAGATATAAACTCACAATATTGAGAAAAGTCAGAATTATGAGATATAAACTCGCAATATTGAGAAAAGTCAGAATTATGAAATATAAACTCACAATATTGAGAAAAGTCAGAATTATGAAATATAAACTCACAATATTGAGAAAAGTCAGAATTATGAGATATAAACTCGCAATATTGAGAAAAGTCAGAATTATGAGATATAAACTCACAATATTGGGAAAAGTCAGAATTATGAAATATAAACTCACACTAAATTCACAATTGCAAGAAAAAGTCAGTATTCCAAGTTTATATCTCCCAATTCTGACTTTATAACTTGCAATTGTGAGTTTAAATCTGAGAAAAAGAAGTCAGAATTGTGAAACACAAACTCACAATTGTGAGGAAAAAAAACAAATAGTGAGAAAAAGTCACAGTGACGAGTGAATTATAAAATGACTCAGAAAACATGAAAACAGTGGAAAACATGAAACTGAACTGGTCTTTTTCAGACGGTCAGAGTCAGAGAATCACCAATCGCTGTTTAAATGACATTAAAACTCAAAGTAATCACTTTGGTAATCTAAAACACTTTTCAGATGGAACTGGAATCTGATTACCACCCATTTAAAATCAAACACAGTCACTCACATTCTGTATTTTAAATACGTCACTGAGTCACTTGTGTTTCGTGACATATAATTGAAGCTAAATTAAAGCCATCTGTTTGTTATATTCGTGTCACGTAAGTTTATCGGCGCAGCAGATGTGTCTGTTCACGAGCGTTGAGTATTGTAGCCAATCACAGACATTTCTGATGAAAATAATGACCGATCAGTTACTGTTAATTTATGCTGGAATTAGTGGAATTGCATTGGCATGGTTCAAATCATACTTATCCGACCGTTATCAGTTTGTAGTAGTAAACGAAGAGATGTCATTTCGATCACAAGTTAAATATGGAGTACCACAAGGCTCAGTTCTAGGACCGTTGCTTTTCACTCTGTACATGTTACCCTTGGGAGATGTCATTAGGAAGCATGGCATTAGCTTTCACTGTTACGCTGATGATACTCAGCTCTATATTTCCTCACGCCCTGACGAAACCTACCAATTCTCAAAATTAACAGAATGCGTAGCTGATATAAAAAATTGGATGACTTGTAATTTCCTACTACTAAACTCAGAAAAAACAGAGATTCTAATTATTGGACCAAAAACTTCACATAAAAACCTAGAATACTGTCTAACACTTGATGGCTGCTCTGTTAAGTCGTCTTCGTCAGTTAGGAACCTGGGTGTGCTCTTTGATACCAATCTTTCATTTGAAAGCCACATTTCTAGCATATGTAAAACCGCATTCTTCCATCTTAAAAATATATCTAAATTGCGACATATGCTCTCAATGACAAATGCGGAACAGCTAGTTCATGCGTTTATGACCTCGAGACTAGATTACTGTAACGCTCTATTGGGTGGTTGCCCTGCTCGCGTGATAAACAAATTACAGCTGGTCCAAAACGCAGCTGCTAGAGTCCTTACTAGAACCAGGAAATATGAACATATTAGCCCTGTTCTGTCAAAACTGCACTGGCTCCCTATTAAACATCGTATAGATTTTAAAATCTTGCTAATTACTTACAAAGCACTAAATGGCTTAGCTCCCCAGGACCTGAGTGAGCTCTTAATGCATTATAGTCCTTCGCGTCTATTACGATCTCAGAATTCTGGCCAGTTGTTAATACCTAGAATATCAAAATCAACCGCAGGCGGTAGATCCTTTTCCTATTTGGCACCTAAACTCTGGAACAATCTTCCTAGCATTGTTCGGGAAGCAGACACACTCTGTCAGTTTAAATCTAGACTAAAAACGCATCTATTTAACCTGGCATACACATGACGCACTATAAACTTTTGTCTTCATATCCGTTAAAGGATTGTTAGGCTGCATAGATCAGGTCAGCCGGAACCGGGAACACTTCCTATAACACCAGATGTACTCGGTACATCAGAAGAAGAATGGCATCTACGCTAATTTTTTGTCTCTCTGCTTATCCCGAGGTTTACCAATTAACGTGATTGGCTGGATCTGGGCCGTGTCCGGGTCGGACGGGGAACCTGTGCCTGTGTGCGGCAGCAATGTGGCCTGTGGTGTCGGCGGAGACTGTGTTAACTAGCCCATCCTTTGTTAAGACCTTACCGACTCATCAGCCAGTGGCACATATCCCAACAAACCGTCCCATACCGGCGTGATCAAAAAGATCTTAAACTAGATTAAATATTTTGACTGTTGCGATTCCAAAACGGTTTAATGACCTGTAACTCTGCCTGAGTATCGGACAAGTGTTCACTGTTGGCCAGAGGAGAACTGGCCCCCCGACTAAGCCTGGTTTCTCCCGAGGTTTTTTTCTCCATTTGTTGGAGTTTTGGTTCCTTGCCGCTGTTGCCTTTGGCTTGCTTAAGTTGGGGACACTTGCTTGATATTCAGCAGTGTTTTTGATATGCCTGCACTGGCGCCGTTGTATACAAACTGAGCTGAGCCGGACGATCATGTCACTGTTTTCTGCAGTGCTGATATACATAAATTAACTAGACTAATAACTATTGATATTTGCAACGGAATGAATCAATAATATATAGAATAAGCTGCACAATGACACCATTTTCTTATTAATGTAAAGCTGCTTTGCCACAATTTGCATTGTAAAAAGCGCTATATAAATAATGATGACTTGACTTGACTTGTTATCACTCAGCTTCTCTCAAAACGCTGTTAGGACAAGTTAGTTAAGTTTTATACGCACACAAATCATCTCGTTATAACAAACGAAGCGGACACAAATTAAATAAAACATTTATTATTTAAGTTAGGGTTTTATTCATTGATTAAAGCGAGTTTTCACACCCAGTGAGTTCTGATGGACAGCTTGAGTCTGTGTGAGAAACGCTTTTGTGACCCATGTTCATTTCAAAAGTGTCTAAAAATGAATTATGACAGTGATTTGATCTCAAAATCTCAATATATATATATATATATTAAAGTCTTAGTTCACCAAAGTTCAGTCATTAGTTCCTCCTCCTCATGTGGTTCTACACCCGTAAGATCTTCCTTCATCTTCAGAACACAAATGAAGATGTTTGTGATGAAATCCGACGGTTCAGTGAGTCTCTATTGACAGATAATGAACACTTTCATACTAAAACACATTTAAATCAGGTCATGTGACTGCAGTGCTTCAACCTCAGTGACGAGAATACTTTTTGTGCGCCAAAAAAAACTGAAAATAACGACTTTATTCAACAATATCTAGTGAATCAAAACACTGATTCATGAAGCCAAAGTCACATGATTTCAGTAAACGAGGCTTCGTTACGTCATCAGTGATTCAATAGTTCACATGACTTTGGCAGTTTGATTCATGATTTGAAACAAAAGATTCGTAAAGCTTCATGAATCAGTGTTTTGATTCACTAGATATTGTCGAATAAAGTCATTATTTTGTTTTTTTGGCGCACAAAGAATATTCTCGTCACTGAGGTTGAAGCACTGCAGTCACATGACCTGATTTAAATGTGTTTTAGTATGAAAGTGTTCATTATCTGTCAATAGAGACTCACTGAACCGTCAGATTTCATCACAAACATCTTCATTTGTGTTCTGAAGATGAAGGAAGATCTTACGGGTGAAGAACCACACGAGGAAGAGGAACTAATGACTGAAATCTCAGTTTGGGGTGAACTAACCCTTTAAGGAGTTTTACAGTTATTTTTTCCCTGGATGTTAAAGTACAGTGGCACAGAAACAGAGGAACTGCTCTTAAAGGAGTGAGATGTGGGAAAACAGAGGTCAGAGGTATTTCGCAAGTGATTTAGCACAAAGTGAGGTAATTACAGCAATCCCACTGCATTGTACGATTCACTTTGTGAATTCCTGGTCCTCCGCGGTCGGTGGCTATAGCGTCGGCTAACGCGGGTCCAGTGAGGCAGAGCGGGTCTTGATCTCAGAAGCCGATTGTCTCGCTCGGATCCCGCGGCGCACGGCGTGCCCACCGGCCGATGCCGGGACAATGCGCATCTGCTTCCAGAAAGGTTCCTCTCTGTGCCTTTGAAGCGGAATGCGTGTCTGCGAGCGCCGTCCAAAAATATAACCCTCTCCCCGAACGCTTTTGCCACAGTGGACGTGTAAAACACACAAAAGCGCAGTGGAGCCTTTCACCAGAGAAAAGCCTGCTTTATTTGAGTCCGATTATTGCAACGATGAGCTCGCAGCCATAAAGCCATGACAACCAGCGACGCGTTTGTCGCAGAGAAAAAGAAAAGAAGCTTTTGAATCGGTCGTAGCGATTCCAGGCGAAACTTGAAATGAATGTAAACGAGACAGTGATTCAGTCTGTGGCAACGTACTCCGATTGGGCGTCCACCAAAAACATACGGCATTATTAGACTCGATTCATCAAGCTTGAAAGGACGGCCCGGCGCACAGAAGTGATGCCAGCTTCACATCGCGTCGAACCTGTCTTTGACTGAATACAAATGCACCTTCATTTTCTCCGGTCACAGACGCATGAACGGCCGTCTTTTCTCCTTTTGCATTTCTTTCAGACGCCAAAGTGAACTCTGAGCCCAGCGGGACGTTGTGAAGGCTGTTCTCAGGGGAGAGGAAGCTCACATACGCACTCGTGTGTCCGCGAGGAAATCCAGCGCGGTTCTGGTTTCCTTAAATGTTTCTTCAGATGAATTAAATCAGTCAAATCCACATCACTTCACCATTTAGCAGACGCTTTTATCCAAAGCGACTTACAAGGGGAGCGATTAGGGGTCAGGTGTCTCGCTCAAGGTCACTTTAGTCATGCTGTTCATTCACAATCCCCACCTTCAATTCCTGCCGGCGTGGGAATCGAACCTGCAACCTTCAGGTTACAAGCCCGACTCCCTCACCACTAGGCCACGACTGCCCTACTTACACTGAAAAAGCATACGAGAAGCGTCCAACGAGACGGAAGGGGATCGACGGGGTTGGGGAAGGCCGAACAGGGCAGTCAAGGGCCTGTGAAAGAGTCCATCAGCCTCGGGCAAGACCAGAACCGGTGAAGATGATCCGCTGGAGATCGTCTGCATCGGTTACAGGCGTCACTTCTCTTTGGAAACAAGTTTGGCGTCAGTGAAATGAGGAGTTGAAGATGTTTAGCACAAATAGACGAAGAATGAACTGGACTTCGAATGTTCTTCCACTGGTCCTCAGACACGTCAAAAACCCAAATCCTGCTTCCAAGTTTGCTTACGGGAATCCGTCAGAGAAGAAGTTATGGAGATTATTCCATATCAGCCGTCTTTGGATCGAGGGCGAGAAGTTCCGATTCGGGTGGACGATTAACTTTCGAATAAAGTGCCTCACTTTAAAAACCCCCGAAAACGATGACTATGAGGAAGGTTAAATTTAGCTGATAAGAAAGAGAAAGAGGAGAAAAAGGCCCTTAGCTGCCCGAATATCCAAGACACGATCTGATCGGGACAGGGAGAGTAAGCGATTGTTTGAAAGCTTTGTGAAGGCCGGATTGTTTCCCGAGTGTTGATAACTATTGCTTGAAATTTTGTGGAAAGTGGAAGCTGGGAAACGCCGTTAGAAAGTAAGCGATCTCCATGTATGGCGCAACCTTTAAGGCCAAATTACCCAGTAAAGTAACTTTTGTGCCCAAAAGTAGTATTGAAAATTTGGAAGTGCTAAACCCCCTTTAGATTTGGGAAGCTGGAGAGCTGATTTCCTGATTCCAAAGAAATCCGTTCACATCCGTTATCATTTTCATGTCTGGTCTGAGAACGAGGTGTGAAAAACGTGCCGTCCGCCACATTACTAATGAATTAATAAACTAAATAAATTTAATAAACTTAGTAACCTAGCTTTCTTGGTTGCCTTCAGTAAATTAACTTCTCTTAGAAAATGATTCATTAAGCATCAGTTGACCGTATGTTTACTTTCAATTTCATATTAGCATGTTGATAAAAATACGTACAAATCAAGATATAATTCACACAAAAATTTAAATTCAGCTATCATCTACTCGACCGCGCGGTCAAAAAAGTTTACGTAATAAATTCTATGCCGAATCAAATTAAATATTTCTATCGCTCTTCCTTTTGTAATGTTTATTTGACGTTTTACACAATAATGACTTCAAATGATCTTTTGGGCATAATTTCTCAGCCAAATTTGAGGAACGATAAATTTGCGATTAATTTCGATTAATTAATCGCCACACCATGTAATTAATCAGGTTAGAAATTTTAATCGCTACTTTTATTAGCCATTTCCACTAGTAGGAAGTCACAATCTTGTGAAATAAAAAAATTCTTCAAATTGTGACTGAATCTCCCCAAAGATGCTCCTTCAATATTCACTGAAGCTGTCGGTCAGTAGATGAACAATGGTACATTTAATAAAAGTCGAATATTTAAATTTTCCTTAAAATGATGTTGTTAATAAAAGTTCATCTCAATTCAAGCTCAGTCAAATTTCCAGTAAACAAACATCTAATATCATTAGCAACTGCACATCATTATTGTTTTAAATACATGTTCCTCGTAATCTTGAATCGGAATAACTTGCAGCATCTCTTCTCTGATGACGAGGGCGGGGCAACCTGTCACTCACATGAGATCCACCAATAGCAAACCACCACCGTCCAATCAATTCCTCACAGACACAATCAAGCCCCGCCCACATTTGTTCTTGTTTGGGAAGCGTTTCACTCAGATTTAAGGAACTGTAGGGAAGAAAACACTTCATGTGGACTTTAAAGCTCAGCTTGATCGTCACAATCAGTTTGATTGACAGGCGATCTGACCGATCATAATCCCGAATGTTTATTTGACGCTATAAATGAACTAGTATGATCCAGGAGATGATCGAGGATCTGTCACCACACTAGACGCTATTATTGATTAAACTTCTTTAAAAAATACTATATTTTAAACATGAAACTGTTTCATACGTTGTCAGTGTCTCTTTGCTCCTCAACGCATTTTTCACCGCGTGAGAACATGATGTGTGGCGCGAAAGCGGACATGGCAACAGTAACTAAAGGGGGCGGGGCTTTGCGAACGGTTAATTCACGTTCCTTATTGTGAAAGATTCGTCAGCGCAAATTCTAAAGAAAAAATGTTTGTCTTCATAATGTTTCATGAACCGCTGAAAAGGAACCTTCAAGTCTAGATGAAACGGATTATCGGAAGATTATCCAGTCAAATACTCACCAATAAAATCAAACGCTCCCTCTGAATATTCGGATACAATTAAATGCACGGTGACGAAACATTTAATGTCGTTCATTGAAACCCGATGGGATTTTCCTACCTGTTGTTACCCTGTAAAGGAGGCAGCGGCCCGTTCGGCGCCGGATGAGTGTGTGGACCGGCTGTGATCTGCATCAGGGTGTTGGTTTGGCCGGGCTGGTTTAGGGTGAACACTTGCACATTGACAGAAGACAAAATAGAAGATTAGTTTTCGGTAAAACGGAGCTAAGATTCGCCTCGTTTGCCATCACTAGAATGAAAAGATTGTGAATGTTTTTAACACGTTTCTGCATGACAGTGTGTTGATTTTACATGCACTAGAGGGACATTCTGAAAAAAACTGTTCAAAACACACAGAAATGGGGTTTTTCTTTACACTGGAAAAGAATTTGTGCACCAAATAGAGGATTATCTGAAAGAAATCAATGGAATAAATGTAAGATTGTCGAGAGTCAGGAGACCGTTCTTAAAACATGCTGGAGTTGCTAAGAAGACTAAAAATAGAGGTGTTCTGAATATTAATGTAAGGTAATGAGAGGTTTATTTTTGTGTGTTTTTTTTTATTTTTTGTTCTTGCTGCTGTTCTTGATTTTATGATGCATTATGTGTTATCCTTTTTCCAATATAATAGAATTTCATGATGCCTTGTATGATCTCATGAATA
Organism: Opsariichthys bidens; assembly: GCA_037194245.1. Taxonomy (NCBI): domain Eukaryota; kingdom Metazoa; phylum Chordata; class Actinopteri; order Cypriniformes; family Xenocyprididae; genus Opsariichthys; species Opsariichthys bidens. The sequence goes on from CM074289.1 coordinate 574,879, forward strand.
ATTGTAAGAACAGCACATTATAATACTCATCCATTCATTGAACTCGCCTTTAGATAATCTAATGGATTAAAACACAACAATTTCATATATTACAAGAAATCTGCAAAGCATATAATGCATTTGAACTTTGGTTATAATTATTTGTCGAAAGATATAATGCATTATTATGAACATCATGAATGCCTTTATAATGCATAATACAAAAAGGCTTTAAGTAAAGTGTTGTAAAATGTAATGAAAAATAATGGAGATGTTAGTTAAATTTTTATGGTAAATTTTTTAAGCTACACAGTAATACAGATCTTCATACCAGTGTACAGATCCTCAGTGGGTGACTGGTGCTTGGTCTCAATCAGGTCCAGTGGCGAGAGGCTGTGCTGCAGCGGCTGAACCGTCAAACACTCGGCGAGTCCGTCCTGACTGCGTCTCAACTATGTCACATGACATACAGTCACATTCATGCATGATACTCATCTCCTGCCCAAAAGACCAACATGAAACTCTTTTGCGCTTTTGGTTCTGATGGGTTTTATCCATGAGAAACTGATTGACTGTGGGTTAGGGTGGCCATGGTGTCCCAGAATGGAGCCAGAACTAAACGTGAGTTTGATAAAACAAAGTGTAAATGGCTATTTTACAGTCAAAAAAGTCATTTCAGAGGTGGAGCAAGTTCTGTTTTGAGGACATAAAAAACGTTTGGAATTGACAAGCACTTCAAAAAAAATCCAGAACGACGCGCGCTCCGGAAAAAAATTCGGAATGGCGTGCAATTCGAATGACATCCAGAATGATGTGCACTCCGTATTACATCTGGAATGACATGACTTGGTATAACATCTGGAATAACTTGTATTTCATGTAACATCTGGAAAAACTTGTATTTCATGTAACATCTGGAATAACGTGCCCTTCGTATAACATCTGGAAAAACGTGCCCTTCGTATAACATCTGGAATAACGTGCCCTTCGTATAACATCTGGAATAACGTGCCCTTCGTATAACATCTGGAATAACGTGCCATTCGTATAACATCTGGAAAAACGTGCCCTTCGTATAACATCTGGAATAACGTGCCCTTCGTATAACATCTGGAACAACGTGCACTTCGTATAACATCTGGAAAAACGTGCCCTTCGTATAACATCTGGAATAACGTGCCCTTCGTATAACATCTGGAATAACGTGCCCTTCGTATAACATCTGGAATAACGTGCCCTTCGTATAACATCTGGAAAAACGTGCCCTTCGTATAACATCTGGAAAAACGTGCCCTTCGTATAACATCTGGAATAACGTGCCCTTCGTATAACATCTGGAATAACGTGCCCTTCGTATAACATCTGGAAAAACGTGCCCTTCGTATAACATCTGGAATAACGTGCCCTTCGTATAACATCTGGAATAACGTGCCCTTCGTATAACATCTGGAATAACGTGCCCTTCGTATAACATCTGGAAAAACGTGCCCTTCGTATAACATCTGGAATAACGTGCCCTTCGTATAACATCTGGAAAAACGTGCCCTTCGTATAACATCTGGAATAACGTGCCCTTCGTATAACATCTGGAATAACGTGCCCTTCGTATAACATCTGGAATAACGTGCCCTTCGTATAACATCTGGAAAAACGTGCCCTTCGTATAACATCTGGAATAACGTGCACTTCGTATAACATCTGGAATAACGTGCCCTTCGTATAACATCTGGAATAACGTGCCCTTCGTATAACATCTGGAATAACATGCACTTCGTATAACATCTGGAATAACTTGTATTTCGTATAACATCTGGAATAACTTGTATTTCATGTAACATCTGGAATAACGTGCCCTTCGTATAACATCTGGAATAACTTGTATTTCATGTAACATCTGGAATAACTTGTATTTCGTATAACATCTGGAATAACGTGCCCTTCGTATAACATCTGGAATAACGTGCCCTTCGTATAACATCTGGAATAACGTGCCCTTCGTATAACATCTGGAAAAACGTGCCCTTCGTATAACATCTGGAATAACGTGCCCTTCGTATAACATCTGGAATAACGTGCCCTTCGTATAACATCTGGAAAAACGTGCCCTTCGTATAACATCTGGAATAACGTGCACTTCGTATAACATCTGGAATAACGTGCACTTCGTGTAACATCTGGAATAACGTGCCCTTCGTATAACATCTGGAATAACGTGCACTTCGTGTAACATCTGGAATAACGTGCCCTTCGTATAACATCTGGAATAACGTGCACTTCGTGTAACATCTGGAATAACGTGCCCTTCGTATAACATCTGGAATAACGTGCCCTTCGTATAACATCTGGAATAACGTGCACTTCGTATAACATCTGGAATAACTTGTATTTCGTATAACATCTGGAATAACTTGTATTTCATGTAACATCTGGAATAACTTGTATTTCGTATATCATCTGGAATAACGTGCCCTTCGTATAACATCTGGAATAACGTGCCCTTCGTATAACATCTGGAATAACGTGCCCTTCGTGTAACATCTGGAATAACTTGTATTTCGTATAACATCTGGAAAAACGTGCCCTTCATATAACATCTGGAATAACTTGTATTTCGTATAACATCTGGAATAACTTGTATTTCATGTAACATCTGGAATAACTTGTATTTCGTATATCATCTGGAATAACGTGCCCTTCGTATAACATCTGGAATAACGTGCCCTTCGTATAACATCTGGAATAACGTGCCCTTCGTGTAACATCTGGAATAACTTGTATTTCGTATAACATCTGGAATAACGTGCCCTTCGTATAACATCTGGAATAACGTGCCCTTCGTATAACATCTGGAATAACGTGCCCTTCGTGTAACATCTGGAATAACTTGTATTTCGTATAACATCTGGAATAACTTGTATTTCATGTAACATCTGGAATAACTTGTATTTCGTATATCATCTGGAATAACGTGCCCTTCGTATAACATCTGGAATAACGTGCCCTTCGTATAACATCTGGAATAACGTGCCCTTCGTGTAACATCTGGAATAACTTGTATTTCGTATAACATCTGGAAAAACGTGCCCTTCATATAACATCTGGAATAACTTGTATTTCGTATAACATCTGGAATAACTTGTATTTCATGTAACATCTGGAATAACTTGTATTTCGTATATCATCTGGAATAACGTGCCCTTCGTATAACATCTGGAATAACGTGCCCTTCGTATAACATCTGGAATAACGTGCCCTTCGTGTAACATCTGGAATAACTTGTATTTCGTATAACATCTGGAATAACGTGCCCTTCGTATAACATCTGGAATAACGTGCCCTTCGTATAACATCTGGAATAACGTGCCCTTCGTGTAACATCTGGAATAACTTGTATTTCGTATAACATCTGGAATAACTTGTATTTCATGTAACATCTGGAATAACGTGCACTTTGAATAACGTTCACAATAAGACCCAGAAAGTAAATCTTGCTTTCATGTAGACTTAAAGACTGTATTTACTCTCCGAATGTTATTAAAGCACATAGACAGATAATTGCTTGGATAATTGGCGCATAATCTTTTGCTTAATTGAGCTGAATATACAGTAATTAATCTTGAGCATATGGTTTAATATCACAGCCTAAAATATCCCAGCGTTTGGAGCTCTCGACCTGCAGGGCATCGTGATTATATATAGTGTCTCTAATAATATATTCTGAGTAATTCCTAATAATGATTGGTGAGAATGAAATGAACGTACACAGATTGGACAGATTCTGTACACGCAGGTTGACGTGTGGCAGTATTTCTTCTCTCCCAGAAACAGTCTACCTGAAGAATCTGTATCTATGGTGACGTGACCTTTATTTTGTTCCTCTGTGATAATGAACGGCTCCTACACAAGGCTGCTAACAAGTTACAAGTTTAGAGACTTCATTATCAACACCCTTCCTGACAAATGTTACACATTCTGTGACACAAACGCACAACGCTTAGTGTTCTTACATTATCAAAGAACGGTTGCATGTTGTGCGATCCTCTTCTGAGCGATGAACTGGACGATTCGCTCAAAAATACAAATTCTGTTATGATTTACTCACCTTCATGACTTTCCAAAGCTATATTCCGCGTGTGTGTGTGTGTGTGTGTGTGTGTGGAACACAAAAGGATCATTTTTGAAGAATTTTCAATTGCCTTCTTTTACATAAAACGCAAGATGTACAAAAAAACCCACCATTAATAGTTAAAAATAAGATTTAAAAAACGTTTTTGAAAGAGTCTCTTCTGCTCACTAAAGCTGCATTTATTTGATGCAAAATAATATGAAATATTATTCCAATGTAAATGTGAATATATAGTAAAATATCATTTATATCCAGTGATCAAAGCTGAATTCATTTGATCAAAAATACAGTAAAAATAGTGAAATATTATTATGATGTAAATCAGCTGTTTTCAATGTGAATATATAGAACAGTGTAATTTATATCCAGTGATCAAAGCTGCATTACTCCAGTCTTCAGAGTCACATGATCCTGATTCTGATATGATGATTTGATGCTCAACAAACATTTATTTATTTAACAGTTCCTATTTTTGTGCAGAAACCGTCATACATTTTATTTTTCAGGATTCTTTGATGAACAGAACAGAAATTTATTTTAAATAGAGACATTATAAATGTATTTACGGTCACTTTTGATCAATTTAATGCGTCCTTGACGAATAAAAGGAATGTATTTTTTTTTGTTTGCTGAAAATTCAGCTTTGCATTACAGGAATAAACTACATTTCACAATGTATAAACACAGAAAACGGCTGTTTTAAATCATAATAATATTCTTTATTAAATGAATGCAGCGTTGGGTGATCAGAAGAGACTTTTAAAAGCAAACTTTTGCATGGGGCACATTTGTGGTGCATGGCAAAAAAACACACGAGAATCTGCTGTGGAATGACACAGGGATAAAATACAGTGTGAAGTCAGAACTAACAGACTCGAGTCTGATTCTGGTACCTTTTTCCTGGCTTGTTGCTCCTTCACGGAGTGTGATTTGACGTGTTTGCGCAGAGAGCTGGGGTCTGTGTAGCGTTTGCCGCAGCCCTGGATCTGACATGCGTAGGGTTTCTGCAGACACACACACACACACACATTTCGTTGCCTCTTGTTTGCAGGTGTGTTGCGTGGGAGTGTTAAAGTGCGGATATACTTGGGAAAACCATGTTGTTTAACGGCTTTGTGAGGTTTTCAGGTGGCACTCACCGTGTCGACGTGCGTGCGCTGGTGTTTGGCGCGATCGCTGGAGTTGCTGAAGGCTTTCTGACAGCCGGGCTGTTGACACACGTAGGGTTTCTCGCCCGTGTGGCTCCTCAGATGGATTTTCAGGTTCTCCAAGCGGGAGAACGCCTTCTGACAGCCCTCAAACTAGCCAGAGGAATATTAAGATGAGTTAAAAAGATTAGACACGGTGTCTCTTTGAACTACATGACACACACTGACCAGAAGAGGTCAGTGTTTTTCTGCTCAAATGACCAGTCTATGTCTCATTATTTTAAAGTATTGTTTCTCTCATTATATTATTTTGTGCCTTTGTTGCCAACATCAATATTCTCTGTGCAATTATTGTGATGCATTGTTAAAGTAATTAAAAAAGTGTAGGAACAATAATAGGTGACATTATTATCAATTTCATCTCAGTATAAACTCACATTTAATGAGGCGTCGCAGTTTCACCGTTTTCAAAAATGTGTCTAAAGGTTCATCATAGTTTATTCCTGATGATTTAGATTTAGCAATTTCTGTCTAAAACCGTCATCATCGGAGAGACGATATTAATTACAATCAGTCGTTGCTGTTTATGGCCGATATAATGCGCCGTATATATATATATATACTATCGGTCAAAAGTTTTTAATGTTTTTAAAATAAGTCTCTTCTGCTTACCATGGATTCATTTATTTAAACAAAAATACAGCAAAAACAGTAATATTGTGAAATATTTTTACAATTCCAAATATCTGTTTTATATTAGAATATATTTTAAAATGCAATTTATTTCTTTGATGGCAAAGCTGAATTTTCAGCATCAATATCATTCTGAAATGCAGCTCATGAATATATTAATCACTTCTTATTATCAAGAGTGAAAACAGTTATTTGATTAATAGAAAGTTCAAAAGAACAGCATTTATCTGAAATATACATCTTTTGCATTTTAAAATATATTCTAATATAAAACAGTTATTTTAAATTGTAAAAATATTTCACAATATTACTGTTTTTGCTGTATTTTTGATCAAATAAATGAAGCCTTGGTAAG
>CM074289.1:583679-586179 GCA_037194245.1 Opsariichthys bidens
GGTAGACAGATATGTGGGTGGATGGGTGGATGGGTGGATGGATGGATGGATGGATGGATAGACAGCTAGATAGATAGATGGGTAGACAGATATGTGGGTGGATGGATGGATGGATAGACAGCTAGACGGATAGATGGGTAGACAGATATGTGGGTGGATGGGTGGATGGATGGATGGATGGATAGACAGCTAGATAGATAGATAGATGGGTAGACAGATATGTGGGTGGATGGATGGATGGATAGACAGCTAGATAGATAGATGGGTAGACAGATATGTGGGTGGATGGGTGGATGGATGGATGGATAGACAGCTAGATAGATAGATGGGTAGACAGATATGTGGGTGGATGGGTGGATGGATGGATGGATGGATGGATAGACAGCTAGATAGATAGATAGATAGATGGGTAGACAGATATGTGGGTGGATGGATGGATGGATAGACAGCTAGACAGATAGATGGGTAGACAGATATGTGGGTGGATGGGTGGATGGATGGATGGATGGATGGATAGACAGCTAGATAGATAGATAGATAGATGGGTAGACAGATATGTGGGTGGATGGATGGATGGATAGACAGCTAGATAGATAGATGGGTAGACAGATATGTGGGTGGATGGGTGGATGGATAGACAGATAGATGGGTAGACAGATATGTGGGTGGATGGGTGGATGGATGGATGGATGGATAGACAGCTAGATAGATAGATAGATGGGTAGACAGATATGTGGGTGGATGGATGGATGGATAGACAGCTAGATAGATAGATGGGTAGACAGATATGTGGGTGGATGGGTGGATGGATGGATGGATAGACAGCTAGATAGATAGATGGGTAGACAGATATGTGGGTGGATGGGTGGATGGATGGATGGATGGATGGATAGACAGCTAGATAGATAGATAGATAGATGGGTAGACAGATATGTGGGTGGATGGATGGATGGATAGACAGCTAGACAGATAGATGGGTAGACAGATATGTGGGTGGATGGGTGGATGGATGGATGGATGGATGGATAGACAGCTAGATAGATAGATAGATAGATGGGTAGACAGATATGTGGGTGGATGGATGGATGGATAGACAGCTAGACAGATAGATGGGTAGACAGATATGTGGGTGGATGGGTGGATGGATGGATGGATGGATGGATAGACAGCTAGATAGATAGATAGATAGATAGATGGGTAGACAGATATGTGGGTGGATAGATAGATGGGTAGACAGATATGTGGATGGATGGATGGATGGATAGACAGGCGGGTTGGATGGATTCCTCAAATTTTGCTTTGTTCAAAATTTATGACATTTAAATGAATCAATTCAACATCAATCCTTCTTCTCAAATGTGGTTAACCCCAATTTACTACGGTACACCTATTATTAGTCTTTATATTTCAGACCGGCCCATCCTTGTCTTATCTCGTCAGTTCCTTGTTCCTACGGGCAGAGGAAGACTGATCTGGGACCATTTATCTTGAACCAGAATCCATTAAGCTTGCTGACAAGAGTCATTAAAGTCAGAAGTAATAACTACAGCCGCCTAATTACCAGTGAATCGTTAAGGAGTTAAACTGCACCTTAACTATCCCAGCTGTCCTCCGGCTCACAAACACCACCACAGAAAAGAGCAGATCACTAAGCATTCAGATCAGGCCAGCTGGGAAAACAGACGTCCAGCGGCGTCCAGGAGTGTCTGTGCACTCGAAGACCTTTCACATGGACTTTATTTAATAAAGCTTGGCCGTTCGGAGGGACCTAGTCCTGAATAGATGTCAACGTGGCTCCAATGTGTCGCTCAAAGTCACAGGCCGTGGCAGAACGCCATGAGCCGTCGCACGGCAATGCCAGCGGCCGCGGCTGCCAGCAGTCGAGCGAGTGCTTCCTCCGTGTGCCAGGGCTGTGGCATCACCCAGACAACTACAACTTTCTCATTATCATTTAAGGTTAGGAGTGGACTGAGATTAATGTGTCTCGACAGGGTTTGTTATTTGAAGAGACATATTTTCGCATTCGCTCACACAGTGGAGCAGAACGTAAGGCCTTCGTGTTCTTATTTAGGTTTTGAAGTGAAAGATCGATCAAAATAATAACGTTGACAAAAGAAATTGGAGGATGAAGAATCATTTACATGATTAAACCAAGAGAAACTTGCTGTACTTTAGATGTGACTGTCTAAGACAGATGGATAGATAAACATACAGATAAATGGACAAATAGACGGATGGATTAACAGATGGATAGATAGATAGATGGATAAAAAGGTAGGTAGATAGAGAAACAAACGGATGGATGGATGGATAAACAAAGATAAATGGACAAATAGATGGGTCGACAGATAGATGGATGAATGGACAGATGGATAGATAGACATGGATAAAAAGGTAGGACGATAAACGGATGAATGCATGGATGAAGACAGATAAATGGAGAAATAGATGAGTAGACAGATAGGTACATGGATGGATGGATGGATAAAAAGGTAGATAG
>CM074289.1:591179-646179 GCA_037194245.1 Opsariichthys bidens
TCATAATTCTGACTTTTCTCAATATTGTGAGTTTATATCTCATAATTCTGACTTTCCTCAATATTGTGAGTTTATATCTCATAATTCTGACTTTTCTCAATATTGTGAGTTTATATCATAATTCTGACTTTTCTCAATATTGTGAGTTTATATCTCATAATTCTGACTTTCCTCAATATTGTGAGTTTATATCTCATAATTCTGACTTTTCTCAATATTGTGAGTTTATATCTCATAATTCTGACTTTCCTCAATATTGTGAGTTTATATCTCATAATTCTGACTTTTCTCAATATTGTGAGTTTATATCTCATAATTCTGACTTTCCTCAATATTGTCAGTTTATATCTCATAATTCTGACTTTTCTCAATATTGTGAGTTTATATCTCATAATTCTGACTTTTCTCAATATTGTCAGTTTATATCTCATAATTCTGACTTTTCTCAATATTGTGAGTTTATATCTCATAATTCTGACTTTTCTCAATATTGTGAGTTTATATCTCATAATTCTGACTTTTCTCAATATTGTCAGTTTATATCTCATAATTCTGACTTTTCTCAATATTGTCAGTTTATATCTCATAATTCTGACTTTTCTCAATATTGTCAGTTTATATCTCATAATTCTGACTTTTCTCAATATTGTCAGTTTATATCTCATAATTCTGACTTTTCTCAATATTGCGAGTTTATATCTCATAATTCTGACTTTTCCCAATATTGTGAGTTTATATCTCATAATTCTGACTTTTCTCAATATTGTGAGTTTATATCTCATAATTCTGACTTTTCTCAATATTGTGAGTTTATATCTCATAATTCTGACTTTTCTCAATATTGTCAGTTTATATCTCATAATTCTGACTTTTCTCAATATTGTGAGTTTATATCTCATAATTCTGACTTTTCTCAATATTGTGAGTTTATATCTCATAATTCTGACTTTTCTCAATATTGTGAGGTTATATCTCATAATTCTGACTTTTCTCAATATTGTCAGTTTATATCTCATAATTCTGACTTTTCTCAATATTGTCAGTTTATATCTCATAATTCTGACTTTTCTCAATATTGTCAGTTTATATCTCATAATTCTGACTTTTCTCAATATTGTCAGTTTATATCTCATAATTCTGACTTTTCTCAATATTGTCAGTTTATATCTCATAATTCTGACTTTTCTCAATATTGTCAGTTTATATCTCATAATTCTGACTTTTCTCAATATTGCGAGTTTATATCTCATAATTCTGACTTTTCCCAATATTGTGAGTTTATATCTCATAATTCTGACTTTTCTCAATATTGTGAGTTTATATCTCATAATTCTGACTTTTCTCAATATTGTGAGTTTATTTCTCATAATTCTGACTTTTCTCAATATTGTGAGTTTATATCTCATAATTCTGACTTTTCTCAATATTGTGAGTTTATATCTCATAATTCTGACTTTTCTGAATATTGTCAGTTTATATCTCATAATTCTGACTTTTCTCAATATTGTGAGTTTATATCTCATAATTCTGACTTTTCTCAATATTGCGAGTTTATATCTCATAATTCTGACTTTTCTCAATATTGCGAGTTTATATCTCATAATTCTGACTTTTCTCAATATTGCGAGTTTATATCTCATAATTCTGACTTTTCTCAATATTGTGAGTTTATTTCTCATAATTCTGACTTTTCTCAATATTGTGAGTTTATATCTCATAATTCTGACTTTTCTCAATATTGTGAGTTTATATCTCATAATTCTGACTTTTCTCAATATTGTGAGTTTATATCTCATAATTCTGACTTTTCTCAATATTGCGAGTTTATATCTCATAATTCTGACTTTTCTCAATATTGCGAGTTTATATCTCATAATTCTGACTTTTCTCAATATTGTGAGTTTATATCTCATAATTCTGACTTTTCTCAATATTCTGAGTTTATATCTCATAATTCTGACTTTTCTCAATATTCTGAGTTTATATCTCATAATTCTGACTTCTCAATATTGCGAGTTTATATCTCATAATTCTGACTTTTCTCAATATTGCGAGTTTATATCTCATAATTCTGACTTCTCAATATTGCGAGTTTATATCTCATAATTCTGACTTTTCTCAATATTCTGAGTTTATATCTCATAATTCTGACTTTTCTCAATATTCTGAGTTTATATCTCATAATTCTGACTTTTCTCAATATTGTGAGTTTATATCTCATAATTCTGACTTTTCTCAATATTCTGAGTTTATATCTCATAATTCTGACTTTTCTCAATATTCTGAGTTTATATCTCATAATTCTGACTTTTCTCAATATTGTGAGTTTATAGCTCATAATTCTGACTTTTCTCAATATTCTGAGTTTATATCTCATAATTCTGACTTTTCTCAATATTCTGAGTTTATATCTCATAATTCTGACTTTTCTCAATATTCTGAGTTTATATCTCATAATTCTGACTTTTCTCAATATTCTGAGTTTATATCTCATAATTCTGACTTTTCTCAATATTGTGAGTTTATATCTCATAATTCTGACTTTTCTCAATATTGTGAGTTTATATCTCATAATTCTGACTTTTCTCAATATTGTCAGTTTATATCTCATAATTCTGACTTTTCTCAATATTGTGAGTTTATATCTCATAATTCTGACTTTTCTCAATATTGTGAGTTTATATCTCATAATTCTGACTTTTCTCAATATTGTGAGTTTATATCTCATAATTCTGACTTTTCTCAATATTGCAAGTTCATATCTCATAATTCTGACTTTTCTCAATATTCTGAGTTTATATCTCATAATTCTGACTTTTCTCAATATTGTCAGTTTATATCTCATAATTCTGACTTTTCTCAATATTGTCAGTTTATATTTCATAATTCTGACTTTTCTCAATATTGCGAGTTTATATCTCATAATTCTGACTTTTCTCAATATTGTGAGTTTATATCTCATAATTCTGACTTTTCTCAATATTGTCAGTTTATATTTCATAATTCTGACTTTTCTCAATATTGCGAGTTTATATCTCATAATTCTGACTTTTCTCAATATTGTCAGTTTATATTTCATAATTCTGACTTTTCTCAATATTGCGAGTTTATATCTCATAATTCTGACTTTTCTCAATATTGTGAGTTTATATCTCATAATTCTGACTTTTCTCAATATTGTGAGTTTATATCTCATAATTCTGACTTTTCTCAATATTGTGAGTTTATATCTCATAATTCTGACTTTTCTCAATATTGTGAGTTTATATCTCATAATTCTGACTTTTCTCAATATTGTGAGTTTATATCTCATAATTCTGACTTTTCTCAATATTCTGAGTTTATATCTCATAATTCTGACTTTTCTCAATATTGTCAGTTTATATCTCATAATTCTGACTTTTCTCAATATTCTGAGTTTATATCTCATAATTCTGACTTTTCTCAATATTGTCAGTTTATATCTCATAATTCTGACTTTTCTCAATATTGTGAGTTTATATCTCATAATTCTGACTTTTCTCAATATTGTCAGTTTATATTTCATAATTCTGACTTTTCTCAATATTGCGAGTTTATATCTCATAATTCTGACTTTTCTCAATATTGTGAGTTTATATCTCATAATTCTGACTTTTCTCAATATTGTGAGTTTATATCTCATAATTCTGACTTTTCTCAATATTGTGAGTTTATATCTCATAATTCTGACTTTTCTCAATATTGTGAGTTTATATCTCATAATTCTGACTTTTCTCAATATTGTGAGTTTATATCTCATAATTCTGACTTTTCTCAATATTGTCAGTTTATATCTCATAATTCTGACTTTATAACTCACAATTGCAACTTTATATCACTCAATTCTGAGGGAAAAAGTCAGAATTGTGAGATAAAAACTCTCAATGATCTTTTTTGTGTTTGTTTCACACTTATTAGTATTCCAAAGTATTCTAAAGTATTTAGATGAAGTGACTAAACTTGAGTAATGTAACGAAATACGTCACAAATGACTTTTTAAAGCATGTATTTTGTAATCTGTAGTGAAATACATTTGAAAAGTAACCCACCCAGGGTTATATATATATATATATATATAGTTTGATACAGAGATGGATGGATGAGTGGACGGACAGATAGATAGAAAAAATAGCAAGTCCAAACAATGAAAGTGAACGACTGATGCTGTCGATCCCAAACATTCTGCTAAATGTCTCCTTTGCTCCTCCACAGAAGAAAGTCCGTCAGCACAAGTCTGAACTGTCAACGTTTTCAATTTTACGATTTTGATTTTTTTGTTAACAGTGCAGCCAAATACCACTCACAAAAGTCTTTTTTTTTCAGGAAACCTGGCTTATAAAAGCACTGAACGCACCGCGTCTCACTCCTGCGACTGCGTCCACACACTGTCCGTTTGATTGAAGGGTATGGCAGGAGGCAGTCGTGTCTCTGCCAGAGCTTAAATGTGAGTCTTTTGTCTCTTTTTAAAAACTGCATAATAGCACAAACTCCCATGTCAATTATCAAGGATAATCACTAATTAGCTGATGGCTGGAGTTAAAAGAGAGCAGAAAAAACTCACAGACGAAGCGTAATGCAGCCTCTCCACAATGAGTTTCAGCTACGCTGATTATATCAGCAGGGATTTATGCGAGTATTAGGAATTTCTCAATAGATCTCACAACAAAACTATTTTAAAGAGTTTCTCTCACACAAGAAATGCCACTGATGCAGCATCAATAGAAAGAAGAAAAGAAACATGCGAAACCCTGAAGCACTGCAGTTTTGCAAAAAAATGAAATGCAAAAGCTCAATGGAGGCTGCGGCTTCACAACGGCAGCCACTGGGGGGTGTCGTTACCCAATGATCGTTAATGCTGAGATCTTAAACACAGGCATTTCATAAAGTGCATAAATCTTTTAATTGCTATAAAGTTCCTTAATGGTTCTTTAATGACATTAAAAGTTCCCATCCCAACCTAAAGAAGCCTTTTATTTGAACATGCTTGAACATTGTAGTGTGTGTATATGTGTATCTGTATATCTATCTGTCTATATATATCTATATATATATAAAATGAGGAACTACTTCTTTCCGCCACAGATTCAAATCTCAAGTTGACAGTTTAACAGTTGAAGCCAAGCCTCTATTACTAATTATAAAACGTCACTTTAGAACTAGTAACGAAAGCAGTCGCTTTATTGAAATTTATTGTAATATGTAGAGAATTCAGAGACTGTCCTTTTAACATCATCACGTCACTCCCATGATGCATTTGTCAGTTGCGTCTCGTGTAAGATTTGTTGAAAGTAACAACAACTTCCTGTTTCAGTCCATTTCAATATAAAAGTCGACTGACGGACTCGCTCATAAAGACTGTCCGTTTTATCTACCCAAAACAAATTATAGCTCATGTTTAAACATAAGAGCCAGCGGCAAATTCCCGAAGGACTGGCCGAGATGAAGCTGTTCTCGGCGGGTACTCGAGTGCTGAACGGTCGCTGACAGCCTGGAGCTCCGAAAGCATCTAAACAAATTTTCAAACAGGCACTATGTTTACATGTAAATCGCATATCTGAGGTCTAAACAACTACAAAAAAACCTCTTAAAACAACATTCCATTCGGCTTGCTCGTCCGTCAGGACACTCTGATACTGGAAGAACATCGCATGGCTGGAAAGACCTTTTAGCCAATCGAATTCGAGAACCAAAAAGAACTGCTGTGTGTGTGTGTGTGTATATATATATACACACACACACATATATGTATGCTTGACATTAAGCCTTGTCATTCACTTATCCGAGTAAAAAAGTTGCTTGTGCCTTGGAAAAAAGTTTTTTTTTTTTTTTTTTTTTTTTTTTGTGGTGTAAATATAATTTATCTTATTAAATGTATGTTTCATCTTTCATTCTTAAATTTGACCAATAAATTAAATCCTTTTCACTAAAAAATGACAACTGCATTAAATAATGTTATGACATCGTTTTAGATATTTTTTGAAAATACAAATAAGAAATTTTGTAAAGAATGATACTTTTAAATATTAGGGTTCTAAATGAGTGAGTCATTCATTCAATCCAACGATTCATTCCAGCGGCTGATTCATTCAGAATGAGGCAGTTGTTTATAGCTGCGTGGCATTTGACGGCTGCGTGCGCCATCAAACATGTCTTATTTAAGTAAAGTAACTTAAATAATTAGATTGCAAAGTAAGAAATATACTGCAGTATTTTACACCGCATGCCGAGGAATAACAGTCAATTTTATCACGGTTACTTTTCTTCAATAAAACATGCTTGATGACATCGAGACACAGCTGACGAATGGATCATTGAATCTTTGACTCAACCGATTCAATACGCTGAATCATTCAGTGATGACACGCGATTGTTCTTTGTTTGGAACCATATTCGCTGCGGAAACAGAACAAAAACAGTCAATGTTGCGTCTAAAATTTAAGTGACTTAAAATGGACCTAAAATTAGTAATCTCAGTCTCTGGTGTCTCCAGTGAAGTTTCAGCTCAGATCATTTATTGTCGCTTGTCAAATTCGCCTCTATTTGAGCGTGAGCAAAAACACGCTATTTTTGTGCGTGTCCCTTTAAATGCAAATGAAGAGGGCGGAGCTTTAACAGCTCAACAACAACAGCAAAGCTGGAGAATCTCACGCAGACAAAATGAGGAAAGTGTTCAAACGGATGGAGAGACTCAGGAAGACGTTTCTGAACGGTTCGTGGATCAATTGATGTCGTTGCTGTGGAGTTGATCTAGCGTGTGTCGTCACGTTCGTCTTTTGTCCTCGAATCGACCCTCATTTGTAAAATGACACTTCTGCTGCGGTCTTTGTTAGGAACTATTATCGCGACTAAAACGTTTATTGAAATCACATTTTCAATCATTCAGGAGAACTCACCGAGCATTTGTTAGGTTTCTCCCCCGAGTGGACCCTCATGTGGATGAGGAGTTTGTAGCGGGCGTTGAAAGGCTTGTGTTTGCGTGGACATCCTGCCCAGAAACAGGTGAAGTCCTCGCCCTTGCGCTGGTCCACGTGGACTTTCTCGATGTGCTTGACCAGCTCGTCTCGGTGGCCGTAAACCGCGCCGCAGTCCAGCCATCGGCAGCAGTGTCCTCCACCTGTGTCTTCCTCTTCATCTTCCTCCAGCATTGGGCAGAGAGTTGAGGGAAGGACCATCGGGTTCTGACCGTGAGAGCCTCGCAGATGTTGATGGGCATTATAGGGCGGTGGAGGGCCTCTGGGCGGGCTGGGCGTCCTGATTATGGCGGAAAACTGAAGCTGTATCGAAGGTGACAAGCTGTTAGATGTGTTTTTGTTCTGGCTCTCCAGTTGGTGCTTCACCGCTAGATTGGTGAATTGATCTTCTAGCGGCGTTGCCTCCAGATGCCGCATGCGGAAACTCTCTGTGTCGGTCTGGACACACACGCTCTTGCTTGTGCTAACGTGTTTCCCAGGGTGCGGATGAGGGATGCAGCTGCCTCTGATGCCCAGCAGGTGTCCGCAAACGTCCGACTGCAGAGGTGACGGAGTCGGGGAGCTTCGAGAGCCAATTATGTACGCCACCAGCGACGTGGGCGAGGTTCGGATGATGGAGTTGAGGTCGAGGCCGATGCCATCTGAGAGAGGAGACAAGGACAGCGCTCTCTTTTTGGAGCGGGCCGAGAGCCGTGGACTGCTGCCGTCCTCCTTGAAGAGGTAATGAGGCAGAGATGTGGGGTTGGAGACGCATTCGGACATGGAGGCGCAGGGAACCAGATTCGGATCGGCTGCTTCCGTCGCCTGCTGAGGTCCCAGAGGAGGAAGAACTCGGTAACCGTACGGCCAGTCCAACTTACTGCTGCGAATCGACTGCGTCTCGGCAATGCTGAGGGTGGTCGAGGCTAAAGACTCTCTGGACATCAAACACCTGCAACAGATCACGTGGACATTACAATTCTGTGGGTCATTTACTCCCTGAAGATAATTCAATACCGTGATAAATGTTCTAGCCATCAACTTGTGATGAAAATGTTATAGCGTCACACGTCTATTCTGATGATTGCTTTGAATGAAATTTAGGTTATTTGTTAAAAATCCTTCCCTGAAGCTCTCAAAGGTTCAATCAAAGGTGTTTTGCATCAATGTTGTCGATTTCATGGAACAACATGAATGTGAGTAAATGGCAAGTTTGAATACGTAAAAGAGATTTGAGAGCTTTGGTGGAGGGGAAAATAATGATGTGAGGAGCAGGGCGGGCGAGAGCCGTGAGGGAACGGAGCAATGAGCGTCACCTGCGCGCTACACCGGTCTCGTGTCTCTCACGGAGGAGCGACGACAGTGAAGGACGAGAGAGAACCGGGCCTGGACTTTATGTTGTGTTTTATTTTGTCTGTGTGAGGAACTGCCGCCCTTTTACTTTCCTTTTATTGTTTGTTTATTTGTTTATTAAACTATGTTGAACGTTCGCCTCCTTCCTTCCATTTAACTCCGTTACAAATGACTTGTATATTCATCTATTTGGAATGTAGTGCAAAAGTCATATGGACCACTTTTAACTCTTCTGTTGTATGTTATGGAATAAAGACACTCCAGTTGGATGGACACTCTTTACCTGGCATCAGTGAAGGGAACAGCGAGCGAATGAGGTGGAACGTTTTGGGCGGAAGTTTGCGGGATGGATGGAGAAACCGGACCCAGACTGTGGACCAGCATGGCGTTGCTCGTCACCTGCAGGTTCGAACTGCTGTACGGCCCAAAAACATTTCTGTTCATCCCCAACGACAAACAACCTGAGAAAGAGGCACGTTTCATCAGACATAATAATAATTGACACTTGCATTACATAAAAACTCGGAGCAAAATCTCCTGCTGCACGGTCACGTAATACTAATGCTCAGGCCGTCTAAAATCTCGCCATTAGAGAGCAGGAAAAACGGGCACTAAAAGACTCCAGCAGAGACCTAATAATCACGCTCTGCGTTTTCAGGAGATCAGAGGCTGGTCTGCCCTAGAGATATACTTATTATATACTTATTTTCCTTCCTCGTACAGCATAAAGGACAATAATTGATCAGTTCAGACGTGTATCCAGCCAAAAACATGCTCTCTTAAAGTTATGAAAATAATATGTTCTCAGAACATTCCAGTTTTTTAAATGCTTTAAAACGTCTTTTGAATGTTCTCTGAATAGTAACGTTTAAAAAGCATTGTTCTAATAAGTAACACTATACAAAATACAGGAGATATTAAAAGGAAAATGGGAACTGGAATGAAATACTATAATTGAAGATGATGTTTGGGATCATTTATGTGAGGGATGTCATAAAGGAATTATGGAAAGAATTTGACTGGAAAGTAAAAATGAGATCTTCCAATACACCTTATGTGATTTCTACATATGTAAAGGAACCATCTGCAGCATTGTGTGTAAAATAGGTGACCATATTCATATTTTTTGGGATTGCCCAAAGATTCAAGAATTTGAGAAAAATGTAAAAAAAGAAATAGACAAGATACTAGAGATCCAGTGGTGTGTTTATTGGGAGCATTGCCTAAAAAACTGTCTAATGAGGAAAATAGATATGTAATAAGGATATTGTTATTAATAGCTAAAAAGATGATAACAGTACATCGGAAGGAAGAAGCTTCTCCAAGCCTGGTTCAGTGGACCCAGAGATTGAAACAGGTCTATATAAATGGAAAAAATGACTGCATGTCTACAAATGAAGATGAATATCTTTCTGCAAAGATGGAAGAGTATTACAAGATATTTGGATATGTAACTTAAATTGGGCTAACTAATGTAATATATAACCTGCTCTTGGGATTTGATGTACAATGACAGTGAATTTTATTATTATTATTGTTATTACTATTTGTTGTTATTTTTATTTTTTTAATTATTATTATTTTACTAATCTATTCTATTAGTATTATTATTAGTCTGTCCCTCATGTGTAAGGGGTTTGAATGTTGGGGATGGGGATGTTCTGTTAAAATATAAAAATCCTAAATAAAAAGTTTAAAAAAAAAAAAAAAAAAAAAAAAAAGCATTGTTCGAACTATTTCGTTTCGGGTAAAAACGCTCTGTGAATGCTGTATAAAAATGTCTCTGTGCTAATGCTTTGCTTCAACGTTATTAAAGACCAAATAACGCTGAACGAATGTTCTATTGACGTCTGTTCATAACTTAAGAATATTTCCTCGTACCTTTGAGGTTTTTAACCGGAATCGTTTTATTGTTTTCCTGGTGTAGATTAGAAGCAGCTTCACCAGAACGTCGCATGTTTGCACATCACACGTAAAGAATGCAGATATTTCCAGAATGTTGCACAACAGTTCAGGGCTCAGTAATAATGCTGTATTTTCATGTTTTTCAAATGTAGATATTAAGTTGAATATTGCAGATTGTATTGATTCAAAGTCGACACGAAACAGAAGAACAATCTCTATAATTGCATATACCCGAGTGAAACGCTTCTCAAACAAGAACAAAAGTAGGCTTGATTTTGTCGGGATTTCTGGTGGCTCTCATGTGAGTGACAGCTTTTGTAAGAATAAATATTTTATAATAAATACAGCAATATTCCCTTTTTATTTCATAGTGACTTTACATGTTGCCAAAGTGATTGATGGTAATAATGGCTTCATTTTGGAAGCATCAACAATACTGGGTTACAAATCGCAAATCAATCTGTAATTTCCAGCTGTTAAAGCAAACTCAACATTTAATTTAAACTATAAATATATATATATATATATATATATATATATTTGCTTTTTTTTTTTTTGCTTTTTTGCATGAACTACTAGAGCTGTTGTCCTCAAGCGTGATATTTTCATTCTCTATCAAACAGAAACACATGAATAGTCATGGAATTTCTATAACGAACCTGTAAATCCAGGGAAGCGTTTCTGCTCTGTTAAGTACTAACGAGTTTCTCTCTCTGCTTTGGCTCATTTAGGTACAAGCTTTCTGCTTGGTTAATCATCAAAAATATGAGAGCGAGGGATTGGGGAGAAGACGTGGTCGGAGCTGCTGGATGGAACTGAACTGAAATAGATGTACCCGTATGTAAATCAGTGTTTTTTAGGGGGGAGGCAAGACAAGATAAATCAATAAAACAAGGCAGGTTTATGATTATGATGCTATTAATGACAGCACACACCAACTAAATCAACTCAAAATGAACTAAAATGACACTATTGTCTTCTGTAGAACTGCTGAAATTCAATTAGTTTCATCATTGATGAACTTTACACAGTTATTGAACGAAACTGAATCAACATCGAACTGAATCGCTCCGAATAATGACACTATTATCTTTCGCAGAGCTGCTTTTTCATCGTGAAGCTTCACAAAACGCTGTAGAAATAAATGTGGCATCATCATGAAAATATGTTCCGACTCACTTTTACTAACGGCGAAAATGCCGCTGTATCACGATATCGGGCCTTAATGACGTCGGCTCATTATAGAGCACACCAGAAGTGTGAATGAAGAAAGTCAAAGGGCTTTTTTAAGTATTATATACGTGGGACTGACTAAGTGCGATTCAAGTGCACTTGAGGAAATGAAGGCTGGAAGTGCGGGGATGTTCTTCTTGAGAAAAAAAGTCCGAATTGTGAGATGTAAACTCGCAAGTGCAAAAAAAAAAAAAAACTACCTTTTTTATTTATTTTTATTCTGTGGCGGAAACCAAAACAATGAAGAGTTTATAACTTGCAGTTGCGACACATAAACTGGCAAATGCAACTAAAAATATCTTTACTTCGCAGACAGTTAGTGAATTGTACGATTACAGTCGCCTGTAGAGTTCGAGGTATCGGTATATTGGATCAGTGCGTTCGCTCTTAAAGTGACAGCAGCCAAATATTCCTGCTGCCGCCTGTGTTTAATGTCAATCAAACAGACTTACTGCAAGAAAATCACTCAGTGCTCTTGACTGAATTCTAATAAGGATTCGTTTATGTTTCATTTATAAAGTTAAAGGGGTGGTGGATTATGATTGCACTTTTTTAACTTTAGCTAATGTGTAAGGTTACTGTTTGAGCATAAACATCTGCAAAGTCACAAAGCTTAAAGTTATGTTACTTTTTACGAGCTTCTTCCCGGGTAACGTCACAAATCCTAAAATTTACATAAACCCCGCCCCCAAGAACACGCAACAAAAAGGGGGCGTGGCCATTTTATTGCAACGCAAATGCAATAGCATGTCATAAAAGCAAGATCATCGTGAGCTCTTGAAACTCCGCCCTCTTCTTGAACGCAACAGCTCATTTGCATTCGTAGAGGTTTGAAATAGGAGGTAAAAAGTCACAATTACCTTGTTGCGGCAACAAACAAACAATTTCGCAAAATACAGCGAAAAAAGTTTGAATTCAAACATTTGCGAGATACAAACGCGCAAGTTTTTTTTATCCTGCGAGTGCGAGACAAAAAGTCGTAATTCCATGGCGGGAAAAATGAAACAATTGAGAGACGTAAAATCAGAATTCCGAGGGAAAAAAAAGTCTTGCAATTAAGATACATAAACACAATGATGAGAAAGTCGGAATTGCAAGATAAAAAGCAAACAAGTTTCCATACTTTCAAGCCACTGAACACGTGAGATGTTTATTTTAGTTTTAATACCTTTTGTACCATTGTCCGTGCAGCTGGGTCGAACAGATTGTTTGGAAGAGGATGCTGGGAGCGAAAGCGTCGGAGCTTGATGTCGCGATGACGGCGGAAAGCCCAGCTTTCCATTGGTCAGCACCTGCCGGCGGAGACTCAGCGCGGGAAGAAGGGCCGAGTTTCCGGAAGCGGTGTCGGGATGGAGTGATGGGGAAGAGGAGTGACCCGTGTGGATCCTCCACTGAGGTACCTGAGCCATACTGGAGGGAGAAACCATCAGATTACAGCCTTTCCCATTCATGTCCGTCACTGCTCCGATGGGTCGACACAAACCATCATCTTCAGACTTCGGATTTATATCTCGGTCACCTGATGAACATGAAACCCAGTCAGATTTCAAAGGGTTAACATGTTTGGTCATTTACCTGAAAATGTGGACTAACTGGTCCAAACTGACCACTTTTATCCTCGTCAAAACATTGTTTGGATTAGGTTGCACAAGTCATTCTTAAAGGTCGTGTAGAAAGTTGGTGTAGAAGCAATTTTCACTCAGAAATGTCAATCAATTATACAAGTAGAAAAACTGAGATAGTGTTTTCTTGTAAAACTGCTTTATTTATGAAGGAATAGTTCCTTACACTAACTTTACCTCAGAAGGTCAAATGTACCATGCTATTTTATATATATACATACAGCTCTGGAAAAAATGAAGAGACCACTGCATATTTTTTTTGTTATTTTGACCAGTTGTTGCATTTGGCAAATAAATGCTCTAAATTACAATATTTTTATTTGGAATTTGGGAAAAATGTCAGTAGTTTATAGAATAAAACAAAAATGTTAATTTTACCCAAACACATGCCTATAAACTGATCATTTTGCAGTGGTCTCTTAATTTTTTCCAGAGCTATATATATATATATTCATTTTCTATTCTACTATTCATTAATGTAAAATTGAATCACAAAAATTTGATCTCAAACCGAAATCACGAATTATATTCGTCCCTGAAAGCATCAACTCTTCGCGCGCAAAATGATCTGAACTTGATCGACATCGAGCTTTTCATTGAACTTTTAATAAAAAACGAGATCGAACTTTTGCACTTCTCGATGAAACACGTCAGTCACCTCAGCTAACCCGCTCAGTGTTGATAAACTCACCTGTTCAATTCTCCTCAGGACAGATATTTAAGATATTTAAGAAATAAAGCCGTTCAGTGGAGCTCCTGTCGCGGTGACGTCATCGGGCTCGATCTCGGCGAGTTTCAGAGTTTTTAAAGAGTTTAAAGCGCGTTTGTTTTCATGTGGAGCGAGTGTGATTGTGAGCTGCCGCCGCCGCTGTTGTGTGTGGGTTGGTGATGGTTGTCATGGGCGGGTTAGATCAGCCTCATTTTGCCCTTTTGCCCCACAAAACCTCCATCATGTGAATGTTTGGCGGCATTACATCATGGCACGCGTTTTAAAGACCATATTTGGATTCGTTTGAGATCCACGCGCGATATCTATACGCAATAACTAAACGGGTGCATACTGTAACCCGTTTAATAACTTTGGGGAAGATTTTGCATTATGCAGTTTCACATTCATGCAGTGCATGGCATAATTAAAATAGAATGCATGACTGTAATGCGTCTCTCACAGGTGACCTTGTGTTTGTCTTTTGCCTTGAATTGCTCATGACAGTCATTGAAATACTACAATTTATTGTAGACTAATAAAAAAAAGCAACTAAATGAATTGCAAACACTTTAAAATGTTACAATAAGGTCTCCTTTGTTAATGCATTAGCTAAAAATGATCAATGTCACAGTCTAAAAACACTGGGTTAAAAACACATCCCAATTTGGGTTGTTTTCAACCCAAGGGATGGGTAAATAGAGGACAGAACACATGTTGGGTTCATTTTACCCCCTAAATTTGTTGTTTATTTATTTATCCTCTGACCCAGGATCTGAGTGACACAAAAACTACCCAAACACTGGGTTGTTACGCCTGACCCAGGATCTGAGTAACACAAAAACTACCCAAACACTGGGTTGTTACGTCTGACCCAGGATCAGAGTAACACAAAAACTACCCAAACACTGGGTTGTTACGCCTGACCCAGGATCTGAGTAACACAAAAACTACCCAAACACTGGGTTGTTACGCCTGACCCAGGATCAGAGTAACACAAAAACTACCCAAACACTGGGTTGTTACGCCTGACCCAGGATCTGAGTGACACAAAAACTACCCAAACACTGGGTTGTTACGTCTGACCCAGGATCTGAGTGACACAAAAACTACCCAAACACTGGGTTGTTACGCCTGACCCAGGATCTGAGTAACACAAAAACTACCCAAACACTGGGTTGTTACGCCTGACCCAGGATCAGAGTAACACAAAAACTACCCAAACACTGGGTTGTTACGTCTGACCCAGGATCAGAGTAACACAAAAACTACCCAAACACTGGGTTGTTACGCCTGACCCAGGATCTGAGTGACACAAAAACTACCCAAACACTGGGTTGTTACGTCTGACCCAGGATCTGAGTGACACAAAAACTACCCAAACACTGGGTTGTTACGCCTGACCCAGGATCTGAGTAACACAAAAACTACCCAAACACTGGGTTGTTACGCCTGACCCAGGATCAGAGTAACACAAAAACTACCCAAACACTGGGTTGTTACGTCTGACCCAGGATCTGTGTAACACAAAAACTACCCAAACACTGGGTTGTTACGTCTGACCCAGGATCAGAGTAACACAAAAACTACCCAAACACTGGGTTGTTACGTCTGACCCAGGATCAGAGTAACACAAAAACTACCCAAACACTGGGTTGTTACGTCTGACCCAGGATCTGTGTGACACAAAAACTACCCAAACACTGGGTTGTTACGCCTGACCCAGGATCTGAGTGACACAAAAACTACCCAAACACTGGGTTGTTACGTCTGACCCAGGATCTGAGTGACACAAAAACTACCCAAACACTGGGTTGTTACGCCTGACCCAGGATCTGAGTGACACAAAAACTACCCAAACACTGGGTTGTTACGTCTGACCCAGGATCTGAGTGACACAAAAACTACCCAAACACTGGGTTGTTACGTCTGACCCAGGATCTGAGTGACACAAAAACTACCCAAACACTGGGTTGTTACGCCTGACCCAGGATCTGAGTGACACAAAAACTACCCAAACACTGGGTTGTTACGTCTGACCCAGGATCTGAGTGACACAAAAACTACCCAAACACTGGGTTGTTACGTCTGACCCAGGATCTGAGTGACACAAAAACTACCCAAACACTGGGTTGTTACGTCTGACCCAGGATCTGAGTGACACAAAAACTACCCAAACACTGGGTTGTTACGTCTGACCCAGGATCTGAGTGACACAAAAACTACCCAAACACTGGGTTGTTACGCCTGACCCAGGATCTGAGTAACACAAAAACTACCCAAACACTGGGTTGTTACGCCTGACCCAGGATCAGAGTAACACAAAAACTACCCAAACACTGGGTTGTTACGCCTGACCCAGGATCTGTGTAACACAAAAACTACCCAAACACTGGGTTGTTACATCTGACCCAGGATCAGAGTAACACAAAAACTACCCAAACACTGGGTTGTTACGTCTGACCCAGGATCAGAGTAACACAAAAACTACCCAAACACTGGGTTGTTACGCCTGACCCAGGATCTGTGTAACGCAAAAACTACCCAAACACTGGGTTGTTACGTCTGACCCAGGATCTGAGTAACGCAAAAACTACCCAAACACTGGGTTGTTACGTCTGACCCAGGATCTGAGTAACGCAAAAACTACCCAAACACTGGGTTGTTACGTCTGACCCAGGATCTGAGTGACACAAAAACTACCCAAACACTGGGTTGTTACGCCTGACCTAGGATCTGAGTGACACAAAAACTACCCAAACACTGGGTTGTTACGTCTGACCCAGGATCTGAGTGACACAAAAACTACCAAACACTGGGTTGTTACGTCTGACCCAGGATCTGAGTGACGCAAAAAACTACCCAAACACTGGTTGTTACGTCTGACCCAGGATCTGTGTAACGCAAAAACTACCCAAACACTGGGTTGTTACGTCTGACCCAGGATCTGTGTAACGCAAAAACTACCCAAACACTGGGTTGTTACGTCTGACCCAGGATCTGAGTGACAAAAACTACCCAAACACTGGGTTGTTACGTCTGACCCAGGATCAGAGTAACACAAAAACTACCCAAACACTGGGTTGTTACATCTGACCCAGGATCTGAGTAACTAAAAAACTACCCAAACACTGGGTTGTTACGTCTGACCCAGGATCTGAGTAACGCAAAAACTACCCAAACACTGGGTTGTTACGCCTGACCCAGGATCTGAGTAACACAAAAACTACCCAAACACTGGGTTGTTACGCCTGACCCAGGATCAGAGTAACACAAAAACTACCCAAACACTGGGTTGCTACGTCTGACCCAGGATCAGAGTAACACAAAAACTACCCAAACACTGGGTTGTTACGTCTGACCCAGGATCAGAGTAACACAAAAACTACCCAAACACTGGGTTGTTACGCCTGACCCAGGATCTGTGTAACGCAAAAACTACCCAAACACTGGGTTGTTACGTCTGACCCAGGATCTGAGTAACGCAAAAACTACCCAAACACTGGGTTGTTACGTCTGACCCAGGATCTGAGTAACGCAAAAACTACCCAAACACTGGGTTGTTACGTCTGACCCAGGATCTGAGTGACACAAAAACTACCCAAACACTGGGTTGTTACGCCTGACCCAGGATCTGAGTGACACAAAAACTACCCAAACACTGGGTTGTTACGTCTGACCCAGGATCTGAGTGACACAAAAACTACCCAAACACTGGGTTGTTACGTCTGACCCAGGATCTGAGTAACGCAAAAACTACCCAAACACTGGGTTGTTACGTCTGACCCAGGATCTGTGTAACGCAAAAACTACCCAAACACTGGGTTGTTACGTCTGACCCAGGATCTGTGTAACGCAAAAACTACCCAAACACTGGGTTGTTACGTCTGACCCAGGATCTGTGTGACACAAAAACTACCCAAACACTGGGTTGTTACGTCTGACCCAGGATCAGAGTAACACAAAAACTACCCAAACACTGGGTTGTTACATCTGACCCAGGATCTGAGTAACTAAAAAACTACCCAAACACTGGGTTGTTACGTCTGACCCAGGATCTGAGTGACACAAAAACTACCCAAACACTGGGTTGTTACGCCTGACCCAGGATCTGAGTAACACAAAAACTACCCAAACACTGGGTTGTTACGCCTGACCCAGGATCAGAGTAACACAAAAACTACCCAAACACTGGGTTGTTACGCCTGACCCAGGATCTGTGTAACACAAAAACTACCCAAACACTGGGTTGTTACGCCTGACCCAGGATCTGAGTGACACAAAAACTACCCAAACACTGGGTTGTTACGTCTGACCCAGGATCTGAGTGACACAAAAACTACCCAAACACTGGGTTGTTACGCCTGACCCAGGATCTGAGTGACACAAAAACTACCCAAACACTGGGTTGTTACGTCTGACCCAGGATCTGAGTGACACAAAAACTACCCAAACACTGGGTTGTTACGTCTGACCCAGGATCTGAGTGACACAAAAACTACCCAAACACTGGGTTGTTACGTCTGACCCAGGATCTGAGTGACACAAAAACTACCCAAACACTGGGTTGTTACGTCTGACCCAGGATCTGAGTGACACAAAAACTACCCAAACACTGGGTTGTTACGTCTGACCCAGGATCTGAGTGACACAAAAACTACCCAAACACTGGGTTGTTACGTCTGACCCAGGATCTGAGTGACACAAAAAACTACCCAAACACTGGGTTGTTACGTCTGACCCAGGATCTGAGTGACACAAAAACTACCCAAACACTGGGTTGTTACGTCTGACCCAGGATCTGAGTAACACAAAAACTACCCAAACACTGGGTTGTTACGTCTGACCCAGGATCTGTGTAACGCAAAAACTACCCAAACACTGGGTTGTTACGTCTGACCCAGGATCTGAGTAACGCAAAAACTACCCAAACACTGGGTTGTTACGTCTGACCCAGGATCTGTGTGACACAAAAACTACCCAAACACTGGGTTGTTACGTCTGACCCAGGATCAGAGTAACACAAAAACTACCCAAACACTGGGTTGTTACGCCTGACCCAGGATCTGAGTGACACAAAAACTACCCAAACACTGGGTTGTTACGTCTGACCCAGGATCTGAGTGACACAAAAACTACCCAAACACTGGGTTGTTACGCCTGACCCAGGATCTGAGTACACAAAAACTACCCAAACACTGGGTTGTTACGCCTGACCCAGGATCAGAGTAACACAAAAACTACCCAAACACTGGGTTGTTACGTCTGACCCAGGATCTGAGTAACACAAAAACTACCCAAACACTGGGTTGTTACGTCTGACCCAGGATCAGAGTAACACAAAAACTACCCAAACACTGGGTTGTTACGTCTGACCCAGGATCAGAGTAACACAAAAACTACCCAAACACTGGGTTGTTACGTCTGACCCAGGATCTGTGTAACACAAAAACTACCCAAACACTGGGTTGTTACGTCTGACCCAGGATCTGAGTGACACAAAAACTACCCAAACACTGGGTTGTTACGTCTGACCCAGGATCAGAGTGACACAAAAACTACCCAAACACTGGGTTGTTACGCCTGACCCAGGATCTGAGTGACACAAAAACTACCCAAACACTGGGTTGTTACGTCTGACCCAGGATCTGAGTGACACAAAAACTACCCAAACACTGGGTTGTTACGTCTGACCCAGGATCTGAGTGACACAAAAACTACCCAAACACTGGGTTGTTACGTCTGACCCAGGATCTGAGTGACACAAAAACTACCCAAACACTGGGTTGTTACGTCTGACCCAGGATCTGAGTAACACAAAAACTACCCAAACACTGGGTTGTTACGTCTGACCCAGGATCTGAGTAACACAAAAACTACCCAAACACTGGGTTGTTACGTCTGACCCCAGGATCAGAGTAACGCAAAAACTACCCAAACACTGGGTTGTTACGTCTGACCCAGGATCTGAGTAACACAAAAACTACCCAAACACTGGGTTGTTACGTCTGACCCAGGATCTGTGTAACACAAAAACTACCCAAACACTGGGTTGTTACGTCTGACCCAGGATCTGTGTAACACAAAAACTACCCAAACAATGGGTTGTTACGTCTGACCCAGGATCTGAGTAACACAAAAACTACCCAAACACTGGGTTGTTACGTCTGACCCAGGATCAGAGTAACACAAAAACTACCCAAACGCTGGGTTGTTACGTCTGACCCAGGATCTGTGTAACACAAAAACTACCCAAACAATGGGTTGTTACGTCTGACCCAGGATCTGTGTAACACAAAAACTACCCAAACAATGGGTTGTTACGTCTGACCCAGGATCTGAGTAACACAAAAACTACCCAAACACTGGGTTGTTACGTCTGACCCAGGATCAGAGTAACACAAAAACTACCCAAACACTGGGTTGTTACGTCTGACCCAGGATCAGAGTAACACAAAAACTACCCAAACACTGGGTTGTTACGTCTTTGTTAATGTTACCAAGTAAAAACATTTATATTTGTATATGTTCAAAGTGCATAAACGAATGCATCAATAGCTGTATGGTAACATTAGCAAATGCAGCGATTAACTTTAACTAAGATTAATAAATGCTGTTGTTCATTGTTATTTCACGCACTTAACAAATGAAACCCAGTTGTAAAGTGTTACAGAGTCACTCAGAGTCTTGAAGACCTTCAACTTCTCTATTTGTTCCCCTACTTGGACGGATGCAGGTTTGCACTGATACCTGCGTGTTTTCAGACTCCAGACTTCATTGTGCTGCACTTTCTCTGGAACTTTGAGTGTTTGCGCAGCGAGTCCTGCTGCTTGTTCTCATGGCAACGTGGTTGTTTATTCTACAAGAGACTTGCGACGTGCAGTGTGCGACGTCTTAATAAGAGCCCTGTATTATTGCATGAGATGCTGCTGATCTGGTTGCACTGAGGCCGGTCTCTGTGTGTTCAGGGTGACCAAATGTGAATTAAATGCTGGCCTCTAGTGGAACTCATGGGCCTGAAATGACATGCAATTACTGTGAGGCTGTAAGAAGTGAAAAATGTGTTTACCGAGTTAGTGACTCATAACCGGCGCTGAGGATCTGCTGCATTCATTGTGTTCTAATTAGGGGGTTTGTGTTTTGCTCTATAATAATCTGTTCACACTAATCCAGCGCTGAGACTGGATTGTCAAACACTGCAACGAGACTTTTGAAAGGCTTTTATTATAACTACTGTTGTGCTTGACCAATATGGGCCGATTCCAGTGTCGCTATTGTGAAAGTTAATCCAAATGAACCTGAAATAAAAAAACTTAGAACTTAAAACTGAAATAGAAATAGAAATGTATTTTTTTTTTAAAAATGGCAAATGAAAACACAAAAGATCAAAATAAAGAGCTATATTAATACATACTAAAATAACACTGGCCTTAATGTAATGATTAACTTTTTTGCTAATAATACTTCACTAAATAGAAAGGCTTTCACTACTTTTGGTCGGTGCAAATATAAAATGGCTTAGACAATATATCAGCATGAAATATGATCAATGAAAGCATTATATAATTGCATTTTTTAATGTAAAATGTTTTGCACTGTTTTACTACAGTTGCATGAGGTTTTTCCACAGAATTTTTTGTTAAAAATAAGGGATTTCACAGCGATGGCATAAACTATTTTAGTGTGGATGCATATAAAGAAGTTATGAACTGATTGTGATCAAATATTGACATTTGAAAGTGATTTGGTGGCTGTTTCTCCAGCAGAGGGCAGTAGAAGAACAGACACAGACTCGTGCGGAAACAGGGCAAGAAACAGCAGGGTGTTATTATTGTTCACAGCCATTTCCATACTTAAAAAAAAAAAAAAGCATCAAATTACCATGTCAATCCATGTGTGTTTCGTGAGAAAGATGTTTTATAACAGCAGCTCTACTCATGCACACATGACAGCTGCTATTGAACTGTAGTCTTTCAGCGTACGACCTCTTGTGATTCATGTCAAACTCGACGAGATTCATCAGAGAGCGGGAATTATTGCTGTCTTCATTTACATTAAGGCATTCAGTAGGCATGTGTTCAAACACATTATACAGGAGCAGCCACGGGTGTTTATGAAGAGCCCTTATTCAATAAGTCAGAGACGTAGAGATGAAGGTGCTTCACATTGACCTCTCAGATCCACGCGCAGCATCTAAAGGTTCCTGCATGAATATAAAGCTCGAGAGAGGAAACTCTCCTGTGATTAATCGCGGGCGCGGACCTCGTTTTAAAGGCTCCGGGAACTAATTTCTGCTGGATAATGTCACACACCGGTTGAATGTCAAGAACCACGACTGCGAGAGACTAAAGGCCCGATCACAGAACAATTTCTACATTGCATCATTTTGTGGATTTATAACAGAACCCCGAAGACGACTCTCGTCAGTTTTTTTTTTTCACTGTCGAAAACTGAACGATACACAGCAAAATCCCCAGAGTTAAATCAACTCTGCTCAGACAACATTGGGTCCGTCTCTAAACAGTGTTGAAGTCACACTGAAGCAGAGTTAAAATGAAGCAATTCATTAAGTGACGATTGAACATTATTGATGAACACCTGCTGTTAACAAGCAGAATCACTGAAGGACAGAGAAACACAAGAACTACAACTGATGAAATCAACGGAAGATAAAAGACATTCAGTCTCGGAAGATCTGATTAAAACATCTGATTCATTTATTACTGACCAGATGGACTTTTTCACATGTCTACAGAAGCTCTTATTGAGAACTAACAGAGGTTTAGATGTTGTTTTATTTTATTTATTTCATTATCTCATTATTTAATCATCGAAGCAGTCTGAGCAGAGTTGATTTAACTCTGGGGATTTTACTGTGTAACTAAATAAAAAACAAGACCCTTGACGAAAATCTACTGTCACTTCCATCAACGACTAAAAACTAAACGAAAATGGAAGAGATCCAGTCAGAAACAGGGTTGCCAGGTTTTCACAACACTATCCCACCCAAAGTGCTACTCAAAACCACCTCAATCGTATTTCAGGAGGATCGCCCGGGAAAAATCGTGTCCCCTGAGATAAAATCCACGTGTTTATTTGCGGGTTCCCTCAGTAAAATTTGCGTTCCAGGGGCTAAATATCACGTTATTGGGACCCAACCCAGTGTTTTTTTCACTGACGAAAACGAGACAAAAACTGAGAAAAGCAGTTTTTAATGATGAAAATCTATTGTCATGTTCGCCAACGACTAAAACCAAAGAAGAATGGAAGAGATCCAGTCAGAAACAGGGTTGCCAGGTTTTCACAACAAAAAAACACGTCCCCTGGGGTACAGTCCGTGTTTTTGGCGGGGTTCCCCCTGGGAAAAGTAGCATTCCAGAGGCTAAATATCACATGACAGACATTTATCACATGTTTCTCGAAGTGGAAGTTGTCATAGTTGGGTAAAATTTTATGGTGGTGAATGAGAGAATTCATTAAATATATATTTCAGTGTGTCTCCGTTTTCTCAAATAGCCAAAGAAAAACTCAACAACAGTGTTTTCACCACTTTTAAATAGAGAGAGATCGACCCTCACAGCAGTGCTAACTAGTGTTTTATTTGATGAAAAGTATAGTTTTATAAATGCACATAAATGATAAAAATAATAATAATGTATATATATCAAACTCTGCAAGATTTGCGATGCCGATGACCGTTAAAACGCGTCATCACAGTCTATAAAGTAATATAAATATGTAAATATATTATTTATTTTATTTGATCTAGTTCCTAAGCTTTATCTTAACCTGTACTTGCTAAAACAGAAATTAAAAAAAATATTAAAAATAAATTATTTTATATAGTCTAGATAGACTATATATACGTAGACATTTAAAAAGACAAAAAAATTACTAAAACGTTCGACTAAAAATACAATGAAAGAAAATACTAAAGATCGAAAATATTTACAAAAACTGTAATAATACTAAAATAATGCAAATTCAGTTTTTTTCCCCCTAAAACTAAAACAATTACTAAAAGATAACTAAAACGAAATTGCATTTTAGTCAAACGACTATGACTGACAGTCAAAATTTGCTGTTAAAATACTGTCTAATACGAGTGCAACGCACTATTTCTGACCTTTTGACCCTCTGAAATCATGTGACTAAAGGCCACAGAGAGACCTGAAAGATCATGAAATGTGCCTTTGTTCTCATTTTTCGTCCTAAAATGTGTCGTGGAACTGCTATTTTGAGTTATTTATGGTCATTTGATTAGGAGGAGCACGGCGATTGATCAAAGCATGTGATTTGATTACGTTTTGTTTGCTTTTTATTGTGGCGGCGAGAGCGGAGAATCGACCCCGGGAAACTGTGTTTGCGAGCGCAAAAACTCGCATTAAACATCCTGTGAAAATCAGCGTGTCAACATAGTTCTTCAAAATCCAATAAAATATGTCAGCACAGTTTTCATGAACCCAATAAAGTATCATTTAGAAGCGAGCAGGTGTGTGTGTGTGTTCTGTCAGGTCCTCTCCTGCTCCTCCAGGGTTATTACTCATGATTTCCTAATTAAAAGCATTGAAAGCAACACCGTTAACGACTGACCGCTTTACTGTCGGAGCTCTTTTCAGCTTATGTGATCAACTTCTGTTTGTGTGTGTTTGCTCCCTCAGTATTTTTACCTTGTTTTTCAGTCCACTGAATGTATCTGAATGTAAGAATGTTGAAATAAGTACCAATTTAAAACCATTAACGCTTTTTATTCGTCGAGAACGCATGCATTTGATCTAAAGTGACATTTATAATGTTACAAGAGATTCTATTTCAAATAAATGCTGTTCTTTTGAACTTTCTATTCATCAAAGAATCCTGAAAACTAAAATGTATCAGTTTCCGTGTTTTCAACACTGATGATAATCACAAATGTCTCTTGAGCATCAAATCATCATATCAGAATCAGGATCATGTGACGCTGAAGACTGGAGTAATTCAGCTTTGATCGCTGGATATAAATTAGACTTTACTACATATTCACATAGAAAAGAGATCTTTTCAATTAAAATAACATTTCTCTATTTTTCCTGTATTTTTGATCAAATAAATGCAGCTCTGGTGAGCAGAAGAGACTTTCAAAAAAATAAACAATCTTAGTTATTCCAAACCTTTGACCATTACTGTATATTTTAGTCTAACTTTTCAAATAATTGAAACTATTGTCCAATAATGTGAAATAAGTGCATTTTGATGTTAGTTGTGTGTTTTCCAGTACAAATACCTGAACATTCTTAGATGGAGATACATTTATTGGAGAAGTAAAATGACTGGAGATAATAAGTCTTATTTAAAGTTTAAAATTGTCACTGGTGTCAGAAAAATTAACTTAATTCAAAGGGAAAACAAGATTATGTTTCTCACCCTATTGGCAAATATTTGTTCTTTCTCAAGATGTAATATCAGTCTCTGGTGTGTTTCGGCTCAAAATCCCCCACAGATCATTTATTATCGCTCGTCAAATTTGGGCGTGAGCAAAAACACGCCGTTTTTGCGCGCGTCCCTTTAAATGCAAATGAGCTGCCGCTCCAGAAGAGGGCGGAGCTTCAACAGCTCAACAACAACAAAGCTGGAGAATCTCACGCAGACAAAATGAGGAAAGTGTTCAAACGGATGGAGAGACTCAGGAAGACGTTTCTGAACGGTTCGTGGATCAATTGATGTCGTTGCTGTGTCACGTTTGTCTTTTTTCCTCGAATCCACCCTCGTTTGTGGTGTAAAAGGACGGCCCTCGACGACAACAACTCTTCCTCTTCTCTAAACATGGCCCCGCCCCCCTTTGTTGAGTGTTCCCGGGGGCGGGGTTTATGTAAATGTTGGGGTTTGTGACGTCACCAACCCAGGAAGAAGCATAATCATAATCAAGGACCCCTTTGAGCACAAACTCACAGTGTGACGCCTGTGACGCCGGAGTGGATCTGGAGGAGGCTGTGAGTGTTTCTCTCCATCAGTCACAGCGGGGGTGGCAGGTTAGCAGCTGAAGGTGTGTCATTAGACCCCTGCCGGCCGCCTCCTGGTCCGGCCCGCCTCGCATTCGTCTTCATTAAAGAGCCGTTGACTGGGTCTCTCTGAGCAGATGGCCATTAATGTGGCCACCCTATCCACGGGGACTCTACCTGAGGACGTGTCACCCCTCCGAACGCCGGGACTCGGGAAGAACTCGCCTGTTTGAATCACTGCCCAGGCCAGCATATAAACGGTTGCTGAAGGTACGCGACGATACGCCTAATGAAGCCAAACGCTCACGTCATCCGGACTAATGACTCCACCAATCACGACTTCTGCGTTTAAAACTGCAGTTGAGCAGCGTGAACCGAATGTTAATCCTCTTCGCAATCAAAACCTGCCAGATTTTTATCATATTTTTCCGTCAGAAGCATCTAATCGAGAAACGAAAACTGAAACCAAAACCACAAGGGAAATCATTTTCATCACGTGAAAGTTCGCTGAAATACAGTAAGATCTACAAAAACTTAAAAGCTAGGAGATTTCTGAACTAAAACTCTTACTAAAATGACTAAAACTGGAATAAATATTAATATAGGCATATTAAAATGTCAAAAACACACAACAGAATGACTAAAACTTTCATTTTAAAGTTTCAATATAAAAACGACAGCAATGACACTAAAAGAACATCATTCATGGACCAATTATCATATGCTTCCAGTGTATTTTATAATATATTTTTTAATTAAAAAATGTACAACGTGATGCTTAAAACATAAATAGCTGGTAGTGACGCGAAAATGGGCTGCTAAAGGATTTTAGCACTAGTATTACTTTGGTGTCTAAATTTCGCTTCTTTAAAACATCCTCAGGTTTAATAACTCGAACAATCACGCTTCTGTTTTTAAAGAGCCTCTCGATGCGGTTCTAAAGGTTCCTGATGTTGTTCTCGAGTCTCCTTCAACATTCATCCAAGGTCAAAGATTCGGCCTCTCTAAACCCCGCCTCTCTGAGAGCTGCTCTGCTGTGATTGGTCAGACACCAAACGCTCATTATCATATCTGAATCTCAGCTCTTGATTCGAACAGTAACGACGGTGAATCAACGTGAACAACACGAACCAAACTCTTCCGGTCTACAGGGATTGAGGGCGGGGCAAAGAGACGCTGATCAGCCAATGACGAGCAGAGGAGGGCATTATGCAAATTGGCTACATTGTTACATCGGAATGTAACTGGAAGCGAGACTGGAGTTCCTGACGAGTCGTTTCAAGCTGAATCGATTCTTTCTTTTAGGAGATAATGACTTTATTGTCATGCAGTTTGAGCTTTAAAACTTTGCCGACGTCTTTGAGTCGAGACTGGTTCGGTTTGGCTGTCACATCTGGTTCGGAGCTCGGCCCGTGTGAATTATGAACGAGAACAGACTGTGCACGAGCGTTTAGGAGCGTGTGAAGATCAAGTCTGATTGACGAAATCGCGAAATTCCGTTTTTGACATGTCATATGTTTTCATCTGCGGCACAAGGTGAGGAATCCTTCAGGGTTTCATGAAGATTTTCAGAGAACACTCTGCACCTGCTGCCATCTTATATTTTCTTTATAAACTCCTCGGCTCTCCGCATCTGACCCGTCCCGTCCGTCAGGGGTCAGGGGTCAGAGGTCCGGCAGGTGTTCGGGGCAGCAGCTAAATTAAGAAAAGATGAGCCGCCCGAGGCTGTGCCACTTCACAACATTCATCTGAAAAAGAGGCTGTGTGTGACTCTAATGCTGAACACGTTCATTTGGCTTAGTTTTCATCTTTACAATCTGCTCGAAAAGTTCATGTCTACAAGAGACTTCCGTTGAGATTCAAGAGAAACAACCGAAACACCAACGAGATCTCGTTTGTGATTGAACTTTCCTGTGTAATCAAGAAAATGAGGATCAAGGTAGTGGCAAAATATAAATCACGTTTATTGCACAGAACTTTCATTTACATAAGTGGAATTGTGGGCGGGGCTTACAATCTCACTTCAAGGGTTTTCTTGCATATTAATGTTCTAATATGCATATTATTATTAATAACAATAGTTCACCCAAAAATGTAATTTCAGTCATTAGTTCCTCCTCCTCATGTGGTTCTACACCCGTAAGATCTTCCTTCATCTTCAGAACACAAATGAAGATGTTTTTGATGAAATCCAATGGTTCAGTGAGAAATAATTTACACTTTCAGATGTCCAGAAAGATACTAAAACATATTTAAATAAGGTCATGTGACTACAGTGGTTCAACTTTAATGTTATAAAGT
This sequence comes from Opsariichthys bidens, assembly GCA_037194245.1. Classification (NCBI taxonomy): domain Eukaryota; kingdom Metazoa; phylum Chordata; class Actinopteri; order Cypriniformes; family Xenocyprididae; genus Opsariichthys; species Opsariichthys bidens. The sequence continues at coordinate 619,249 of CM074289.1, forward strand.
GACGAGAATAGGTTTTGTGCGCCAAAAAACAAAATAACGACTTTATTCAACAATATCTAGTGATTCATGAAGCTTTACGAATCTTTTGTGTCGAATCAGTGGTTCGGAGCGACAAAGTCACGTGATTTCAGTAAACGAGGCTTCGTTACATTTCAAAATTTCAATAGTTCACGTGACTTTGGCAGTTTGATTCAATTCACGCTGCGAACCACTGATTCGACACGAAAGATTCGTAAAGCTTCATGAATCAGTGTTTTGATTCACTAGATATTGTCGAATAAAGTCGTTATTTTGTTTTTTTGGCGCACAAAAAATATTCTCGTCACTGAGGTTGAAGCACTGCAGTCACATGACCTGATTTAAATGTGTTTTAGTATGAAAGTGTTCATTATCTGTCAATAGAGACTCACTGAACCGTCAGATTTCATCAAAAACATCTTCATTTGTGTTCTGAAGATGAAGGAAGATCTTACGGGTGTAGAACCACATGAGGAGAAGGAATTAATGACAGAAACTTCATTTTTGGGTGAACAAGCCCTTTAATGTAAAGTTCTCAGAAGATTAGCCTTTGCTGAAGCAATATATTAACATGAAAATGATAAATAAAAAATAAATAAATGTATTAGTGATATTGCACAGCAGAAGTGTCTATCTGGTGGCATTTAAAGTCATCTGATGCACACTGATGGCAGAATTATGAGATTAAACTCAGATCTGTACTCCACGTTTCTACCGCAGCAGAGTTCATGTTTTGTTGTGTTTATAGTGATGATAAGAGCAGGGAATGATATTTGTCATCATCACTGACACTAAACATTGACAAACTGAATTAAAACAGTTGCGTGCGGCATTTAATCCAAATATGATGTTTTTCATGACACTTTTCCTGATGAGTTTCTCCATGTGTTTCCAGCCGTTGGCGAACGAATCCGTCCGGGATCATCCAGTGATTCACTGACAGACAGACACTGGTAAGGGCTGGACTTTTTATTATGGTGAACGCAATAATTACATCTTGAGAATGGAAGATCATATTAGCATGAGATAATTAACAATCATCATATAAGCTTTTATAATCCCTATAAAGCTACTGTATCATATTTCTAAGCCCTCTAAATGATCAACATGATCTGATAAACCTGTCGCACACAATCTCCTGCAGTCCTTCTCTCGTCTTTTAGTATAATTGTATAAATGTCCACCTTCAGATTTTTATCAAGTAAACGTAAGAATAACTTTATATTGTTAGTAATATTTCAGCTGGACTGAAGCAGGTTTACTTGATTATCCAGACATCATTTATTAGAAAAATCACGAGTATCAAATATAATCATCGGGTTTGTTTGTTCATCTGTCAATGCATTATATGTTTTAAAAGCTTTGATCATTAAACTAAGCACTTAAATATCATCTTACTAAGACACAGGGCTGGGTGGGTTACTTTTCAAATGTGTTTCACTACAGATTACAAAATACATGCTTCAAAAAGTCATTTGTGACGTATTTCGTTACATTACTCAAGTTTAGTCACTTCATCTAAATACTTTAGAATACTTTGGAATACTAATAAGTGTGAAACAAACACAAAAAAGGTCATTGAGAGTTTTTATCTCACAATTCTGACTTTTTCCCTCAGAATTGCGTGATATAAAGTTGCAATTATGAGTTATAAAGTCAGAATTATGAGATATAAACTCACAATATTGAGAAAAGTCAGAATTATGAGATATAAACTCACAATATTGAGAAAAGTCAGAATTATGAGATATAAACTCACACTAAATTCACAATTGCAAGAAAAAAAGTCAGTATTGTAAGTTTATATCTCCCAATTCTGACTTTATAACTTGCAATTGTGAGTTTAAATCTCGCAATTCTGAGAAAAAGAAGTCAGAATTGTGAAACACAAACTCACAATTGTGAGGAAAAAAAACAAATAGTGAGAAAAAGTCGCAGTGACGAGTGAATTATAAAACGACTCCCAAAACATGAAAACAGTGGAAAACATGAAACTGAACTCGTCTTTTTCAGACGGTCAGAGTCAGAGAATCACCAATCGCTGTTTAAATGACATTAAAACTCAAAGTAATCACTTTGGTAATCTAAAACACTTTTCAGATGGAACTGTGATCTGATTACCAGCCATTTCAAATCAAACACAGTCACTCACATTTTGCGTTTTAAATACGTCACTGAGTCACTTGTGTTTCGTTACTCCCCGATCCTGCTAAGACATATTATTGGCAGATATTGATATTTATATGCATTTTATATAAGTATATTAGATATTGATTTACATTACAAGCATCAGCATTTCATATAAATATCAACATCTGCCGCAAATTCTCTCTGAATAAACTGAGCTGTTTTTTCCTCCATCTTCTCCCTGCATGAGCCATAAAAGCCTGATCAAATATGATACTGAACATATTAATATTTTGTATAATTGTTCTGGCAATTATTTAACACAAGTTTTACAGAGTTAACTGAGGTCTTGATGAATATACACTGAGACGAGTCTGTGATTATCGTCACTCATCACAAAGACAGCTGCACCTCAGTGAGAGCCGTGTGTTACTTTATCTTTGTCTTTATTAAGTCACAAAGCCGCTATCAGTTCTCCGTCTCAATCATCTTCTCTGATAGTCGTCGTTCGTCTGCATTAGATGGAGTGAGTGACACTGTGAGCTGTGAGGAGTTGACGGAGCATCATGAGGTCACTGGCAGCAGACGTGGCTTGTTAAGGCTCTGAGAGAGGCTTTTAGCTCCCGCGCCGCGGGGGAACCGATATATTTCCTCTTCGGCCGTCATTCTGTCGCTCTAATGGACAGATTTCACTTCTCAGGCCGGCGTTGAGTGGCCGCGACAGCTCCAGTCAGAGTTCATTGGGACAAATGATTTTCTTGCAGGGACAAATCTGGCAACAACTGTAAGGTTACGGTGTGACAGACTAATGATCTTGCGTTTACTGAGCTGAATGAGACGACAAACATCCTCTGAGTATGACTTAGAGTTAAGTCACAATGAATCATTAGAGATCACGATTCAAACACGTGGCCAATGACAGTGATTCAGCTCTGTCTGTTCAACCTAACGAGAGCCGTGGAATGTAAGTTGTCACTTCAAAGAAAGATTGTATCGATTACATTGTTACACCAGTAGGTGGCGACAAGTGCCTGTTATGGATGCGCCATTGAATCATTCACTCAAGAGATTTGTTCAAAAGCACAAGAATGCGGATTCATCCAGTAATGAAAAAAAAGTAATGGAACAAGTGAAGTGTTTGAGTGAGTCATTGAATCATTCACTCAAGAGATTTGTTCAAAAACGCAGTTATGAAACATGTTAAGTGTTTATGAGTGAGTCATTGAATCATTCACTCAAGAGATTTGTTCAAAAACGCTGATTTATATAGTAATGAAACATGTTAAGTGTTTGAGTGAGTCATTGAATCATTCACTCAAGAGATTTGTTCAAAAACGCTGATTTATCCAGTAATGAAACATGTTAAGTGTTTGAGTGAGTCATTGAATCATTCACTCAAGAGATTTGTTCAAAAACGCTGATTTATCCAGTAATGAAACATGTTAAGTGTTTGAGTGAGTCATTGAATCATTCACTCAAGAGATTTGTTCAAAAACGCAGTTATGAAACATGTTAAGTGTTTATGAGTGAGTCATTGAATCATTCACTCAAGAGATTTGTTCAAAAACGCTGATTTATCCAGTTATGAAACATGTTAAGTGTTTGAGTGAGTCATTGAATCATTCACTCAAGAGATTTGTTCAAAAACGCAGTTATGAAACATGTTAAGTGTTTATGAGTGAGTCATTGAATCATTCACTCAAGAGATTTGTTCAAAAACGCTGATTTATCCAGTTATGAAACATGTTAAGTGTTTATGAGTGAGTCATTGAATCATTCACTCAAGAGATTTGTTCAAAAACGCTGATTCATCCAGTAATGAAACAGTGAAGTGTTTGAGTGAGTCATTGAATCATTCACTCAAGAGATTTGTTCAAAAACGCTGATTTATCCAGTAATGAAACATGTTAAGTGTTTGAGTGAGTCATTGAATCATTCACTCAAGAGATATGTTCAAAAACGCTGATTCATCCAGTAATGAAACAGTGAAGTGTTTGAGTGAGTCATTGAATCATTCACTCAAGAGATTTGTTCAAAAACGCTGATTTATCCAGTAATGAAACATGTTAAGTGTTTGAGTGAGTCATTGAATCATTCACTCAAGAGATTTGTTCAAAAACGCTGATTCATCCAGTAATGAAACATGTTAAGTGTTTATGAGTGAGTCATTGAATCATTCACTCAAGAGATTTGTTCAAAAATGCTGATTCATCCAGTAATGAAACAGTGAAGTGTATGTCAGATCCAATTGTCATTCTCAAGGACTTTAGGTATATGCTGAGTTTAATGTGAATGAAAACAATGCTATGAGTGATAGATATACAGTGCTGTTTTAAGTCTAATTTATGAGTTTTATCCAATTGGATTTTTGTCAGAAAGACAAATAATCCGTGTTTTGTTGCCACAGAGTACAAATCACTTTGTATTTAAACCATTTGACGTCAGACATCTTCTGAATTTTAATGCTTCAAGCCACCAGTTGCAATTCACAAATGTCACTGTGCGTCTCTAAATTAAATCTAGTTTGAGTTCATCCTGTAGCTCCGCCCCTTTCTCCGCCCCCAATCTAAAAACACGCAGCTATTCTAATGCGTTCCGGGCGACTTTGTGTCCTGAAGCTAAAATGCGAATATTCCGGTGAAATTCCAAAGGCAATCACATTTTCTGTCTCGGTAAGCAGCGAGTGTAGCTCGGGGTCATCCGTGGAGGTTGTTCCTCTTCCACAGGCGCTTTACATGAACCCCGAGGCTTACCTGTGTAATTAACTTTATTTCCCCTTATCAGTCCGCATGGATTGTTTCCTCGCGCTCGATTCCCCGGCGGAGCTCCTACACTGTAATGACTCCTCTGTTCTCCTCCTCTCATCTGCTGAACGCCTCCTGCTTCACATTATGATTAGAAGAAGCAGTTTTGAGCCGCTCAGTGTTTGTGTTTCCTTTTAGAAGCCAGGGAAAATATACATACCGGTCAATAGGTTTAATTAGTGTTTTTAATCAGCAAGGATTTATATAATTATATTGATCAAAAGTGACAGTAAAGGCATTTATAATATTATAAAAGGATTTTTAAATAAAATAAATGATGTTCTTTTGAACTTTCTGTTCCTGAAAAATAAAATGTATCAGTTTCCACAAATATATGAAGCTGTTTTCAACTCGGATTATAATCAGAAATGTTTCAAATCAGAAAGATTTCTGAAGGATCGTGTGACACTGAAGACTGGAGTAATGAAGCTGAAAATTCATAATTTACTATATATTCACATAGAAAACAGATGATTTACAGTGGAATAATATTTCACAATTTGTACTGTATTTTTTGATCAAATAAATGCAGCCTTGATCACTGGATATAAATTATATTTCACTGTATATTCACATAGAAAACAGATGATTTACAGTGGAATAATATTTCACAATTTTTACTGTATTTTTGATCAAATAAATGCAGCTTTGATCACTGGACATAAATTATATTTCACTATTTATTCACATAGAAAACAGATGATTTACATTGGAATAATATTTCACAATTTTTACTGTATTTTTGATCAAATAAATGCAGCCTTGATCACTGGATATAAATTATATTTCACTGTATATTCACATAGAAAACAGATGATTTACACTGGAATAATATTTTACAATTTTTACTTTATTTTTGATCAAATAAATGCAGCTTCGATGAGCAGAAGAGGCTTTTTCAGAAACAATAAAAAATCTTCCCAACCCTAAATAGAAGTGCAGTAACTCTAAATAAATGCTGGGTTAAAAATAACCCAAGTTGGGTTAAATATGGACAACCCCAGCGATTGGTTAAAATGTTTGACCCGACCCGCTGGGTAGTTTTATTTATCTCAACTATTGTTTAAAAATTACTATATGGCTGGATTAAAAAGATTCGGTCAACAACAATAATAATAAAATAAAAGGTGAACATTTATTAATAAGCAATTTAATAAAACGTTAATGGGAATATAACAATAATAGGAACGTTAGAGCGTGTTTTTGTCAGCTGTCTTGTCTGATTGTCTAAATCCAGCGTTAAATCTTTATAATCACAATCTCTTCCGTGTCTTTAATGCATCCGGATTGCGCTGCTGTAGATAAACTAATGCCACAACAGTTGAAAGTGCAGACAGTTCAGAAATCGTTTTGCCAGTGGGGTAAAACTAAAGCACTTATGAGCCGTCTGTGTGAAATGATAACATTGATTAAAGCCAGAGAACAGACAGAGTTTGTGCTGAAACATCAGTTCAGTTTCCACTCAGACCTCACAAACGACACACATGCTTGAGAAGCCGCTTTTGCACCAGATCTCCGTATCTGTGGCTGTTAAAGTGAATCAATGAACGCGCGAGTGATGAATCTGAAGCTCAGCATCTGTGCGTCGACCTTCCGTGTCAGAGCCGCGCGAGGAGCTCGTTTGACGGAGGTGTCGGTTAGCGGCTCTCACGGGACGGGAGGTTTAATTACCCTAATCTTGCGTTGGAGAGGAACGCTGCTCTTCTCCTCTTGATCTGTGCCGTAATGATCTGCTTCTGAAGTCCTGATTACAGGATCTCGTCTGCTCTCGTAATCAAAGTTTAATTCCATTATGAAATAATAAAAATCGAGAAAACGTCATGCATATTAATTTTAGAAATGTGTGTTTGTTCACGGTGGGAACGAGGTTCAGCATTGGCTGGAAACTGTTTCAACGAAAAGTGTGAGATATAAAGTCAGAATTGTGAGATATAAAGTCAGAAGTGTGAGATATAAAGTCAGAATTGCGAGATATAAAGTCAGAATTGCGAGATATAAAGTCCCAGTTAGCTTTTTTATTAGCCTTACAATAATTCAGATGATCATAAAAGTACTGAAATAAAAACGTATATTTAAACATATTTATAAACACTGATGTCTACAGTAGCGTTCAAAGAGTAAATCACCTTTTGAAAGTAACTTGATGCTTTAAATAAAGATTGTATTAATGACATTGTTACACCAGTAGGCGGCGACAAGTTACTGTAAAACTATGTATTTGTCATTGAATCATTCATTCAAGAGATTCTTTCAAAAAATGCTGATTCATCCCGTAATGAACCAAGTGTATTTATGAGTGAGTCATTGAATCATTCACTCAAACTGATTTTCTTTAAATACTTCATTCAAATTAATTAAGACATTTTAAAGAAACATCTTTTTTTTTTGTTTTGTGTCCATACAATAGAATATTTTCTTTTAAACTCCAGAGAAGAAACAATGATGACAGAACGATCATTTTCGGGCAAACTAGGGTGTATTTTTAATATTTTAGAATTTTATAATATTTTAATTTTTACTATTTTTAAAACTGCTAACGATTTTATTTTTATTTTATTTTATTTTACTTTACTTTACTTTACTTTATTTATTTTATTGTATTTTATTTTATTTTACTTTACTTTACTTTACTTTATTTATTTAATTTAATTTTATTTATTTTATTTTTTTATTTTATTTTATTTTTTTTTTTTATTTTTATTTGATTTTTTTGTTTTATTTTATTCAACCCGTAAAACTGCTGGCGAACAGCAGCGTTTAAGGAAACGATTTAATGCGCTCTTGATTTTGTATTAAATTGACCGTTGGTGGTTTGTAGATTATTTTCATGATTCAGACGGGACTGAGAAATATTTTTATACCATAAATCACCTTTTGAAAGTAGCTTGCAGACAGTGCCGTTAAATTAATAATATCACTGAATATTAAGCGTCTTTCGAGCCGAAGATGACAGTGGCCTTGTTTTATTATACAACAGAAACAGATGAAGCGTTAAGATATTGATGGTGTAGAAAGCGCTGGTTTCAGTTTGTCCACCTCGGCTGAAACGTGTCTCAGCTCGATGTGCTTGAATAATCACAGGCTCGTGCTCTCGGATGATTTGCACCCAGATGCTTCTGATGTGGGCCGTGTTCTTCCGTCCTTGTCTGAAGTTCTGGACATCTCTATGGAGAGTCTCACAATGAAGTTGGATTAGTGGAAGGCGTGTGATTGGTCAGCTCTGGGTGATGGGAGGAGCCTGACGATGGGCATTTGACTCTGTTTTTTGGCATATTTTCAGTCTTTCTACCTCAAAACTTGATTACATGCGGCTTATTTGTGAAATACTAGCAATTTTCGAGCGAAATATGCCATGTTTTTCCAGTGCACGTTCAGTAAACTTCATGGACGGCTTCAATCCTGAGTTCAGATGAGTTCACAGCTGCTGCTAAGTCGTGTTTCGACGGGACAAATGAATCCGTTTGGTTTCCATCAACGTCTCTTAAGGCGTCCGTCTACAATGCACCGTTGTTTCTCAGAGCCTTTTAATCTAATTGGACATTAAGCTGCTGTCATTATGCTGGTTGTTTATGGCGCGTGTGAGCTTGCCTTTACCTTTTCATCACGGCAAACATTTCTACATCAGCAACCTAATTAAATAGAATGTATCAAACGAGAGGGCTGATGCACGGCCAAACGTGTCACTCAATAAATCTCCCTTATGATGCTTCCACACGACGCATCATTTATGTTGTTTATAGGCCTGGGGAAAAGGTGGCCGTGATGGATGGATGCTGGAGGAGGTTCTCCGCATTATTGGCACAGGTTGGCGTTCTTCACGCAAGTGAGCTCTAGTTTTATTCAAGCGTGTCACTTTTACATGTCTAATGACTCAAAATGAAATATCGTTAGTCTTGTCTGATCTTGCTATAATCCTTCACGCTGCTCGCTAATGCAATTATGGTTATGATTATTTATTTATTTTGTCTTTTTCAGGGTATGTGCCATATGAAATTTGATGCACATAAAAGCGGGGGTGCACAATAAAAACCCCAGAGTTACATCAACTCTGCTCAGAGAACATTTGGTCCCTCTCTAAATAGAGTTAAAGTCACACTGAAGCAGAGTTAAAGTTAGTGAGATAATTAAGTGATGATTGAACATTATTGATGAACACCTGCTGGTAACAAGCAGAATCACTGAAGAATAGAGAAACACAAGAACTACAACTGATGAAATCAACTGAAGATAAAAGACATTCAATCTCTGAAGAGTGTGACTTTAACACTATTTAGAGCGGGACCGAATGTCATCTGAGCAGAGTCGATTTAACTCTGGGGTTTTTACTGTGTGTGCAACACGTGAGCCACCTGACCGCAATCTCTCAGACATTGATTATTGACGTTCGCTTATCCACTAATAATCTCTGGCATTTTACAAAAACAGTGTTTTCATGGAAAACTCACACTTATAGTTTTGCTCAGAATACATCGCGCTCGGTCTCGCACACGGAAGCTCAAGTTTTTTTCAGAAACATTTTAGTAACATTTTTTAAACGTTACTATTTGTTTCGGAACGTTCAGAGAACGTTCAAAAGTAACGTTCCCATTATGTTTGCAAAAATGGAAGGATTTCTTTAGCCCGCAGGCGCTGTTGGATTTCTGCGTGCACTCGTTGTGTGAGCGGGGATTCAATACAATTCCTCAAAAATCACACTGTGAAAAACAACAAAGATTCAGGGACAAACTGTAAACTTTTAATAACAAATATTCCAAAAAATACATATCTGAAGAGATGATTTAATGAAAATGTTTTTTAACCATTTTTTAAAACTGATTAGTTTTGACAAAATTTGAAAATAAACAGTGCATTTTTTAAATACAATAAATACATTTTTTTAGCGCTTTTTTTTTTCTTAGAACATCATCACTGAACAATTAAATGTGGCTGTAAAATTTTCTAAACTCATTTCATAAAGTCAAGAGCTTTCTGGATCAGAACTTCACACACACGCTGCTGCTTAAAACATGTTTCTGTGTTGAAATAAGTGTGGAAAACCTCATTTTTTTAGCTTCATAAGGTAGTAAAAAAATAAAATATAACCAAGAAATGTTATTATTTTGGGTCAGTACAGTTGCTTTAGAGCGTTAAAATATGCGGGTCAAATCGACCCGGCGAACATCACGAACGTATGTCAAAAAACACCAGCATGTTGAAACTTTGCATGATGAAAAATGAGAAAAAGTCACAAAATATCAAGAAAAAAAACCTTCTAAAAAAATCTAAACGGGTCAAATTGACCCGCAACACAACATAAGGGCTAACATTCGCACGAGCAAAAAAAACCATTTAAAAACAGGATGTTTCGAGCAATGGTCAGAGAACATTCAGGAATAACGTTTTCATAACTTAATGGGAAGGATTTTTTTTTTTCACTCACCTCAACTAAAATCTATTAAAGTTTAACATTATGAATTTTACTTCACTTCAAAAAATGACATTTGAGTGCTGCAATATTCAATAACCAGTCGGTTATTAGCAGGTGGGAATTTAATTATGTATGTCAAAATTGGAATTTCTCACACTATAAATGGCGGAATATGGCCTGATGAAGTGATGACTCACCGCAGTTCAGGGAGAAAATATATGTAATAGACGTCTCCTGTCTTGAGGTTAACAAATTATATATACATATGCATGTGTGTGGGATGGTGTCGGCGCTCCGGAGAGTCTGCGATGGGCTTCTGTCTTCAGGGAGAGACGCAGCATTAGCAGGCATTGTCTAAAGGTGCTGCAGGAAAAAGGTGATTTTCTTCTGGCCGGAGGCTCTTGAGAGATTCCCTTCATGCCTTTATGCACGGAGCGCCAGTGTGTCCCCTCTTCATGGGTGTTTAAGCAAGCACTTTAAATGGAAATGCACTTGACATTTTAGGAGGAGATGCAATCATCAGACATTAGAATGCAGCTGACATCACTCGGAATGAGCGGAATTCTTCCTCTCGCTCTCTCGTCTTCTCATTGTGAAGCTGACTGAAGATAACGCTCGCAAATTTATAGAGCACAGATGCTGCATTTTCTCAAAATAGGGCGTATTGTATTAAACGAGTGTGTGTGTGCGAGTGAGAGACTGAGAGAACAAAGAGTCTGTATTCCAAATCAAATCTGTTTTTATTGCTGCTGTGGAAAAACTTCTTCTTTATTTAAGAGCCAAACAGACTGTGATGGTGCAAAGCTGCTTCATCTTGAGGAGCTTCCAGCCGTCTCAAATGAACGAAACGAACATTTCCACTGCATTACGATAGTAATATAATGACATTAATGGATTTAATACACTGAAAAAGGGTGAGTAATGCAAAAGTTACGTAACGCATTACTTTCCATTAAAGTAACAAAGTAACACAATTAGTTACTTTTCCGAAAGTAATGCAAAAGTAACGTAACGCATTACTTTCCATTAAAGTAACTAAGAAACACAATTAGTTACTTTTCCGAAAGTAACGCAAAAGTAACGTAACGCATTACTTTCCATTAAAGTAACTAAGAAACACAATTAGTTACTTTTCCGAAAGTAATGCAAAAGTAACGTAATGCATTACTTTTCATTAAAGTAACTAAGTAACACAATTAGTTACTTTTCCGAAAGTAATGCAAAAGTAACGTAACGCATTACTTTTCATTAAAGTAACTAAGAAACACAATTAGTTACTTTTCCGAAAGTAACGCAAAAGTAACGTAACGCATTACTTTCCATTAAAGTAACTAAGAAACACAATTAGTTACTTTTCCGAAAGTAATGCAAAAGTAACGTAATGCATTACTTTTCATTAAAGTAACTAAGTAACACAATTAGTTACTTTTCCGAAAGTAATGCAAAAGTAACGTAACGCATTACTTTTCATTAAAGTAACTAAGAAACACAATTAGTTACTTTTCCGAAAGTAACGCAAAAGTAACGTAACGCATTACTTTCCATTAAAGTAACTAAGAAACACAATTAGTTACTTTTCCGAAAGTAATGCAAAAGTAACGTAATGCATTACTTTTCATTAAAGTAACTAAGTAACACAATTAGTTACTTTTCCGAAAGTAATGCAAAAGTAACGTAACGCATTACTTTTCATTAAAGTAACTAAGAAACACAATTAGTTACTTTTCCGAAAGTAATGCAAAAGTAACGTAACGCATTACTTTCCATTAAAGTAACTAAGAAACACAATTAGTTACTTTTCCGAAAGTAACGCAAAAGTAACGTAACGCATTACTTTCCATTAAAGTAACCGAGAAACACAATTAGTTACTTTTCCGAAAGTAATGCAAAAGTAACGTAATGCATTACTTTTCATTAAAGTAACTAAGTAACACAATTAGTTACTTTTCCGAAAGTAATGCAAAAGTAACGTAACGCATTACTTTTCATTAAAGTAACAAAGTAACACAATTAGTTATTTTTCCGAAAGTAACGCAAAAGTAACGTAACGCATTACTTTCCATTAAAGTAACTAAGTAACACAATTAGTTACTTTTCCGAAAGTAATGCAAAAGTAACGTAACACATTACTTTCCATTAAAGTAACTAAGAAACACAATTAGTTACTTTTTTATGGAACTAATGTAAAAGTAACGTAACACATTACTTTCCATAAAAGTAACTAAGAAACACAATTAGTTACTTTTTTATGGAACTAACGTAAAAGTAACGTAACACATTACTTTCCATAAAAGTAACTAAGTAACACAATTAGTTACTTTTTTATGGAACTAATGTAAAAGTAATGTAACACATTACTTTCCATTAAAGTAACAAAGTAACACAATTAGTTACTTTTCCGAAAGTAACGCAAAAGTAACGTAACGCATTACTTTCCATTAAAGTAACAAAGTAACACAATTAGTTACTTTTCCGAAAGTAACGCAAAAGTAACGTAACGCATTACTTTCCATTAAAGTAACTAACACAATTAGTTATTTTTCCGAAAGTAACGCAAAAGTAACGTAACACATTACTTTCCATTAAAGTAACTAAGTAACACAATTAGTTACTTTTCCGAAAGTAACGCAAAAGTAACGTAACACATTACTTTCCATTAAAGTAACTAAGTAACACAATTAGTTACTTTTCCGAAAGTAACGCAAAAGTAACGTAACACATTACTTTCCATTAAAGTAACAAAGTGACACAATTAGTTACTTTTCCGAAAGTAACGCAAAAGTAACGTAACACATTACTTTCCATTAAAGTAACAAAGTAACACAATTAGTTACTTTTCCGAAAGTAATGCAAAAGTAACGTAATGCATTACTTTCCATTAAAGTAACAAAGTGACACAATTAGTTACTTTTCTGAAAGTAATGCAAAAGTAACGTAACGTATTACTTTTCATTAAAGTAACAAAGTAACACAATTAGTTATTTTTCCAAAAGTAACACAATTACGTATTACTTTCCATTAAAGTAACAAAGTAACACAATTAGTTACTTTTCCGAAAGTAATGCAAAAGTAACGTAACGCATTACTTTCCATTAAAGTAACAAAGTGACACAATTAGTTACTTTTCCGAAAGTAATGCAAAAGTAACGTAACGTATTACTTTTCATTAAAGTAACAAAGTAACACAATTAGTTATTTTTCCGAAAGTAACGCAATTATGTATTACTTTCCATTAGAGTAACTAAGTAACACAATTAGTTACTTTTCCGAAAGTAACGCAAAAGTAACGTAACACATTACTTTCCATTAAAGTAACAAAGTGACACAATTAGTTACTTTTCCGAAAGTAACGCAAAAGTAACGTAACACATTACTTTCCATTAAAGTAACAAAGTGACACAATTAGTTACTTTTCTGAAAGTAATGCAAAAGTAACGTAACGTATTACTTTTCATTAAAGTAACAAAGTAACACAATTAGTTATTTTTCCGAAAGTAACGCAATTATGTATTACTTTCCATTAGAGTAACTAAGTAACACAATTAGTTACTTTTCCGAAAGTAACGCAAAAGTAACGTAACACATTACTTTCCATTAAAGTAACAAAGTGACACAATTAGTTACTTTTCCGAAAGTAACGCAAAAGTAACGTAACACATTACTTTCCATTAAAGTAACAAAGTGACACAATTAGTTACTTTTCTGAAAGTAATGCAAAAGTAACGTAACGTATTACTTTTCATTAAAGTAACAAAGTAACACAATTAGTTATTTTTCCGAAAGTAACGCAATTATGTATTACTTTCCATTAGAGTAACTAAGTAACACAATTAGTTACCTTCCAAAAGTAACGCAAAAGTAATGTAACATTTCTTTCCATAAAATAGCAACTAAGTAATTCAATTACACCAGTTACTTTTTAGGGAGTAATACAATACTATAATGCATTACTTTTAAAACTTTATGTAGGGCTTAATATAATAAATATTTTCAAAAGAGCTTGTAACAGGAAAATAGCAGTTCACGTTGTAAAATTAATCAGTCATGAATTATGAATTCAATTCAGCATAATGTATTAAAGAAGCGTGTGAGCGAGTGAGAGACTGTGAGAACAAGGAGTCTGTATTCCACATTAAATCTGTGCTTATTGCTGCTGTGGAAAAACTTGAATTCCTCTTTAATTAAGAGCCAAACAGACTGTGATGGTGCAAAGCTGCTTCATCATCAGCATCTGCAGTCAAAACACAAGAAACCTGCATAAACATTTCCACTGCATTATGATGATAATATAAAGTGTAATGAAATATGATGAAACTGCAAAACAGGTGTGGGATTTACTTTTAAACCATTTTCACAAATTCCAAATCAAGTTGACACATTGAATTAAACGCGCAATTTTTAAGTGTAGGGCATAAAACAGATTCCAGTAATCTTGAAGAATCATTTTCACAGTGACAAATTCAATATAAAGAATGCATGATATGTAAGATGCATAAGTTCTTTTGTGACTCTCAGCGCCCGCCGGCGAACACGTCCCGGGCCCCTGAAAGCAGATGAACAGAATGAGTTTAGTGTCTGTCTCTCTCTGGCTCTTTTTCTGCCTGGTTGCATGTGGCTTGTTTTTGCAGGCCTCCTCGAGGGAAGCACCCCCTTATTACTGCAATTACGATCTGTACACATTTCATTAAACTAATATGTGTGTGTCTGGGCCGCTGAGCACGTGTGAACACATCTCCCAGCTGGAACCCATCCTCTGCCCACAGCTTAACCGTGCCGGCGAGCCATCAGCGCTGAATAACAGGTGGCGAGAGCGACGCAATGAGAATCGCTCTAACATTCTTCCGTGTCTTTGTCTTTTGAATCTCATTGCGCTCTTTCAATGTGGGAATCGTTCATTGGCGCTTCATTCACCGAAGAAGTCGTCTCCGGGGTCAAGAGCGTTCGATTATCAGCTGCGCTTGACGGCTGTTATCGCTTTATTTATGCCTCTGCTTTTATTTGGGGTGTGCGGCCTGCTGTGTGTTTAATGAAACGTGTCCCAAATATTCGAGGAAAAGGAGCGTAAATGATCAAAGTGAGCATTACTGCAATAAAACATAATCACCTATGAGATTAAACAATGAAAATGTCAAGTCTGGGAAATTAACAGGCTCAAATCCCTCAGGGAAGTTGGACTTCAAAATATCACTTGCTTCTGCAGTTTAGCTGGGAGATGAAGTGAAGAGTTAGTGGAGAAGTTTGCAGAAGATGTTCTTATTGAGTAGCAACTTTGTGCTTTCATTTTCATCAGTTGTGGAACATACAGATCTCCATTTAAGTCAGACGCTAAAAACTAAAAAAGAGCAGCGACATGACGTGCAACTTCCCTGCATTGATACTTTAAATCGCAGATTAGAGCATAAAACACTTGCGTCACAAACAGAAGAACTCTGAAGCGTCGCTGAAGCATCTCTTCACTGAACACTTTCCCTGAGAAATTAATCCCATTAAACAGGTTTCACCTCACAGAAATTTCCATTTTTATGTCCAGCATGAGGTGAGAGATAGACTGAGAAAAGTTTTGAGGCTGCTGCTCTTAAACGAGCTAGTCTGGACACAACTCACCTGGTCAGAGACCAGCTTAGTTAGTTCAATCCATTTCTGTTACAGCAGTGTGAATGTTGAATGAGGTCATGGTTGATAGACACAAGTCACATTTCTTTCCAGTGTTGGGGGTAACGCATTACGAGTTACATGAGTCACATATTCAGATTACTTTTAAATAACAAGTAACACATTACTTTTAAATTTACAACAAAATATCTGAGTTACTTTTCCAAACGAGTAATGTTTGCGCAATGTAGCGCAAAAGTAGCTTAAAAAGTAACTAAGTAACGCACTTAGTTACTTTTTGACTTTTTAGGGAGTAACGCAAAAGTAACATGACATTACTTTCCAGAAAAAGTAACTAACACAATTAGTTACTTTTTTATGGAACTAATGTAAAAGTAATGTAACACATTACTTTCCATGAAAGTAACTATGTAACACAATTAGTTACTTTTTAAGGGATTAATGCAAAAGTAATGTAACACATTACTTTCCATAAAAGTAACTAAGTAACACAATTAGTTACTTTTCTATGGAACTAATGTAGAAGTAATGTAACACATTACTTTCCATAAAAGTAACTAAGTAACACAATTAGTTACTTTTTTAATGGAACTAACGCAAAAGTAACGCAACACATTACTTTCCATAAGAGTAACTAACACAGTTACTTACTTTTTCGGTAGTATTGCAAAAGTAACATAACATTATTCTCCATAGAAGTAACTAAGTAACACAATTAGAAGGGACTAACGCAAAAGTAACACATGAATTTCCATAAAAAGTAACTAACACAATTAGTTACTTTTCTATGGAAACTAATGTAAAAGTAATGTAACACATTACTTTCCATAAAAGTAACTAAGTAACACAATTAGTTACTTTTTTATGGAACTAATGTAAAAGTAATGTAACACATTACTTTCCATAAGAGTAACTAACACAATTACTTACTTTTTCGGTAGTATTGCAAAAGTAACATAACATTATTTTCCATAAAAGTAACTAAGTAACACAATTAGAATGGACTAACGCAAAAGGAACACATTAATTTCCATAAAAAGTAACCAACACAATTAGTTACTTCTAAAAGGGGGGAACTCAGTACTGTCATGCATTACTTTTAAACATTTCTATAGTGCGTTATATAATACATTTTTTCAAAACAGGAAAATAACAGTGTTAATGTAAAATTAACGATCTATGATTCATGAATTCAATTCAGCAATTAAGCAGCTCTACAGAAGACAACACTTATATTGAGTTAATAGTTGATTCAGTTTGGTTCAATAACAGTGTCGAGTTTACAAAGACACCAGCATTTCTCAGCTGGATTCAGTTGTGTCGTTCTCATCAGTACTTGTTAGTGAAGTTAAATCCACGATATTATTCTCTTTTAAACCCTCATCTTCTGTGTTCTGCGTATTTACGACCATGTTTCGCTTGTGTCGGAATTGAGTTAGAGATGGCATTTTATCTGTCGCTCCTTCTTGAAGTATAAACCGCTCTCAGAGATGAATGTGTCCGCGGTAGAGAAACGTCATGTTATTTTTGCGGCGGAGAGCAGAGACTGACTCGAGATCTCGAACTCAGATGTTGAGTGCCGTAATCGGCACAAATCCAAACGCTCCTCGGCGACCCATCTTCCCAAGTCTCCGTATTGTTTGGCATGATGTGTTGTCATAGCAACAGGCAGACAAAAGGAGCGCATGCAGGGAAAAGGGCTTTCTGTACTCACTGTGATTTTTCCATCTAATGGAGCTAATGTCTCAGCACAAGGTAAAAGCATTCTTGTGTATTCCAGCAAATGGGCGGCTTTTGGCTCGGAGAGAAAATAGCACTTCACCATAGTAACTGCAGCGTGACTAAAGCCGCTCACCCCACAGATGCCACGCCGTGCGTCGAATCCCGCTAATTGTAACATGTCACGGGTCGATTCAGGTGCCGCGAGGAAGAGGTGAAAACTAACGGTGGAAAACAACATATTGCATTGTGTTTTAATTATGCTAGATTATGATCCTTGAAGGATCATTCTTCAAGCTGTTGCCGTTCGGATCCGTACTGAAGGCTTCCAGGCGACGATCCAGTTCTGGGTACGTTTGGGCCAAACTTCTCATTTAAAGACCACGGCTTATTTTGAAAATCGTTGAGCAATGCGTGATATCAGAGATGCCAACCCGTCATCGTTCACTCACTCGCAAGTCACATGCCGAAAACAACCCAAGTGTGGTTGAAAATGGACAATCCCAGCGAACGGCTTGTTTTAACCCAAAAATGTTCGCCCAACCTGCTGGGTAGCTGGGAATGTTGCTATAAGGAACCCAAATTATGTTGGAAATGAACATAATAATAATGTATTAAATTGCTTATTAATAAATGTTCACCTTTTGATTATAATTGTTGCCGCTAGTAATTATGTGTCTGACATATTTTGGGTTCATTTTTATTTTTAAATAATAGTCGAGTCAAATAAAACTACCCAGCACGGTGGGTCAAACATTTTAACCCAGCGCACTCTGAAAATGCTGTGTTTTTTTTTTTTTCAACCCAAATTTGGGTCAAATATGGACAAACCCGACCATTGGGTTAAACATTTTGTGGTTTTGTCCATTTTTGAACCAAATTTTGGTTAAAAAAACCACCATTTTTTAGAGTGCGCATGATCCAAATAATTGTTGTGGTTTCTTTGTGGTGTTGAGCGGCATGCTGGGTTGTTTCAACCCATGTTTGGGTTAAATATGGACAAACCCAGCCAACTGTTGGCTTAAAATTTTGAACCCAGCAATTCAGTTTGTCCTTGTAACACAGTTCGTAAATATGGGAAGAAGGAGGCGGGAACCGGCAAACGTTCAACAGCTTTTTAATAAATAAATAAATAAATAAACAAACAATAAAACACAACATAAAGTCCAGGCCCGGTCCTCTCTCGTCCTTCACTGTCGTCGCTCCTCCGTGAGAGACACGAGACCGGTGTAGCGCGCAGGTGACGCTCATTATCTCTCGCCCGCCCTGCTCGTCACAGTCCTTATTTGACCCAAACATGGGTTGAACAACCCTGCATTTGTTAGAGTGTTCAGTGATGCTTCGCTCAGCAAACGGCACTAACAAAAATATTACAAAATATGGATCCAGATGGAGAATATAGGGTGTAGCTAATTTAGAAAAGTGCTCTTTGACCTTGCCAAAGCAAATTACACAGAACTCATAAATGCTACATGCTTTTTTCCAATCAGACTCATTCCCAAAAGAAGCTCACGCCGCCTCGTTTAAATGTGATCAATATCTTATTAAATGTTATACAGCAAAAAGAAGCGTCATGAAAGCATTAAATCTGACCAGTCAGCGTCCAAACATATTGCGTTCAAGGTTAAAAATTGTTCGTGTCCGCGGGGAAAATTGCATAAAATATTCAGGATCATTTGAGTTTGTCCCACAGAGAATAAAACTCACCTTCGTTATTTTCTGCATTTTCCATCCCTCTAATATTTTGCAGACTTTCACACTATTTTCGGTTCATATTAAAAACGTCCCCTGCCGACACAGAGCCACGAGTCTGAGAGGAAAAAGGTCAAAGCAATTTATATTTGACATGTGCGGTTTGATCGCCTTGTCATCGCCTCGGGCCACACACACACACACACACACACACACGCACGCACTTGACTTCACAGCGGTCCAGACACATGTGTTTCCCTGAGAAGCAATCGGGCCGCTCCAGAGACGTCCGCAGATAGATGGCTTTCCAGTAAAG
Organism: Opsariichthys bidens; assembly: GCA_037194245.1. Classification (NCBI taxonomy): domain Eukaryota; kingdom Metazoa; phylum Chordata; class Actinopteri; order Cypriniformes; family Xenocyprididae; genus Opsariichthys; species Opsariichthys bidens. The sequence goes on from CM074289.1 coordinate 638,945, forward strand.
TGACCTGTAGCGGATGCGAGCGAGTCATCAATTCTTGCATGCATCGAAATGAAATGTTCTGACATGCTGGCGTGCTCACGAGGGCAGGCGTGAATGAAAACATATACCGTGATGGAGCGGCGGAGGAGCTCTTAATGAGAAGAGGTGTCGGGGGCCCATGAGTGCTTATTTATGAAGCGCGTCGCGAGAGCGCGGAGACGCCAGCGGCGCGGGGTGGCGCTCCATTGCCTTCCTGAATAACCATCATGGCAATTTCACAGTGATTTACGATAAAGCTCTCGCAAGCACGGACGTATAACCTTGATACTGCTGTATCATGAAGGAAACGTCTGTGGACACGGCGCCATCACCCAAGGGGCTCCGCGTGGGTCTGTCGGCCGCTCTCGATTCGTGTCGCCGTCCGGTGTGAGCGTGTTATTGGAGTGGAAGTGGCCTGTGGGGACGCCCCGCTCCGGTCACATGCTGACAATAATGGATGAGCTGCTGGTTAGAAAGATGCTCCAAAAGTGACACGTGAAAATAGCCTTCCTTTCTGCTCAAAATGATTTATAATCAACCAAAAACAGCCATGAGAAATATCTGCCCCGATAACTCATGACTCACTGTATGTAGAAATGTTGAATGAATGTAACCTGAAACGGAGGAAGAAATGGAGCCGTTCACACGTGACAACATGCCATAACCATAACGCATTTAAAATACATAATGTTTCATGTTAAATGTGTGGTAATCAGATCACAGTTCCATCTGAAAAGTGTTTTAGATTACCAAAGTGATTACTTTGAGTTTTAATGTCATTTAAACAGCAATTGGTGATTCTCTGACTCTGACCGTCTGAAAAAGACCAGTTCAGTTTCATCAACATTTAATACTTTTATTATTTTTATTTAGTACTGTCAACTGAACTGTCCTGTCATGACCTGATGATCCACGACTGTTTTCATGTTTTCTGAGTCATTTTATAATTCACTCGTCACTGTGACTTTTTCTCACAATTGGTGAGTTCGTGTTTCACAATTCTGACTTCTTTTTTTCAGAAACTCACAATTGCAAGTTATAAAGTCAGAATTGGGAGATATAAACTTGCAATACTGACTTTTTCTTGCAATTGTGAATTTAGTATGTGAGTTTATATCTCATAATTCTGACTTTTCTCAATATTGCGAGTTTATATCTCATAATTCTGACTTTTCTCAATATTGAGAGTTTATATCTCATAATTCTGACTTTTCTCAATATTGTGAGTTTATATCTCATAATTCTGACTTTATAACTCACAATTGCAACTTTATATCACTGAATTCTGAGGGAAAAAGTCAGAATTGTGAGATAAAAACTCTCAATGATCTTTTTTGTGTTTGTTCCACACTTATTAGTATTCCAAAGTATTCTAAAGTATTTAGATGAAGTGACTAAACTTGAGTAATGTAACGAAATACGTCACAAATGACTTTTTAAAGCATGTATTTTGTAATCTGTAGTGAAATAACATACCCAGCCCTGTTTGTAGATTTCATTTAATAGATTTTTGTTGCATGGACACCATTTGACCAGTAGGTGGCGCCAGCCGGTGGTGTTTTGAGTTCTTTGAAACCGTGAAGGGCGGGCGAGAGCCATAAGGGAACGGCGCGCGGTCGGTGACGTGTTTGATAATGAGCTGCACCGGTCTCTCACGGAGGAGCTACGAGAGATACGAGACCGGTGCAGCGCGCAGCTGACGCTCATTATCAAACACGTCACCGGCCGCGCGCCGTTCCCTCGTGTCTCTCGCCCGTCACAGATTCGTTTTCCGAAGCAATTGGTTCAATTCATTCCGAGTTTCGTTTCTTCCATGAACAGTGTTTCGTTTCGACCACCAGATGGCGCTGTCAAAATTAAAATCGTCTCATCATTTGTCTTCCTTTACTAATTACGTGCTCACACTAGCTCTGCCATTGGCAACTGGATTAAAGGGAGCAACTTCAAGATCCTTGACATCTGCTTCAAAGTAAGCCACTGACTAACATAAAAAAATTCTTTTATGCTTCTAGTCCTTTACGCTGCTGTCGTTTATATCGAGTGTTGCCGTGAAGGTGTGTGAAGTTTTATCATGAACTATCCATCAGAAGGACTGTTGGTTTGGAGTAAAGATGACCGGATGTTCTTTTATTGTGTACTGTTGCTTTAAGGGAGAATCCTGCAGACTGCGCTGATGAACTCCAGTTGAATTACACAGTTAATAGTTGCTCCACAGAGCCGCGACTCACCTTACAAACAAACAGACTGAATGTAGTCATGCAAACCAGTCTAAAGCATATGCCATCTATCACCCTCTCCTGGAATAAGATGAGGGCGAAACGCCAGAGCAGGACTGTATTAAACTCCGCGGCGCGCAGCGGGCCGGAGACGAGGAGATGAGTAAAATCCCTCCGGGGAGAGAAGCGTGAAAGAACCCGGAGCGCCAGCCGCAATCCAACATTCTGCCTATTTCTGCTTTAATAACTCTGAGGCAGTAATGCACCGTCAGGCCCTCGTTCCTCCGCATGTAAACAGCTTCAGCGTACAGATAAACCCTCACCTGACACTCTTACCGTAGTAAAACAATACTAGAGCTGGTAACTTCTGAGACTTCATGGAGCTCGTGGGAAGGGGCAGTTCAAACTCAACTCAGTTGGTTTCTGCTTAAAATACAGGTGACTCAGAATTTGAAGGCCACGCTTCTGCTGTAATCATGTTGCAAACTATTATTGACAGGATCTAGAAGGGGCACAAAAGTCAAAGAGTTCTAAATGATTCCATTCGAACGGAGTGTTCTTGACTTTTTAATTACATGGATTTTTTTTTACTCGCATATAGAAATTTCTGTCTTATAAAACATATTTAAAGCTTGACAGAACAGAGAGTCGTGAAAAAAATAGTACTGTAATATACTGTAAAAATTGAATTCCCATGACTTTCTTAGATTTTAAGAATAACTTAAAAAAATTATTAATAACTTTGCAAGACTCAATTTCCACAACTTAGGATTTTCATAACTTTTTAAGATTTTAAGCATTTCCATAACGTAAAATTGTATTAATTTCCATAACATAAATTTTATTAATATCAATAACATTTTTAAGAATTTATTTTCCCAGACTTTATTAATTTACACAATTCGTTAAGATGGTTATTATTAATAAGGTTTTATTCATTTTCATCATTTTTTTTTTTACATTGATTAAAAATTACATTCCTGTAATTTTTTTGAGAAGTTATTAATTTCCATGACGTCTGAAATTCACACTTGTGAAGTTCTTTCACACAGTACGTATATTCAGGTTTTGCAAGACCATTAGACTTCATTAATACATTTTTAGCATTTCCAAACACTTTTAAAGCTTTTTTCTAAACATTGCATCTGGTTTTTTGGGGGGTCAAAATGCATTGAACGCACAGGTTTATATCCATATGATTCTTTTGAGTGAATCGGTTCATGGCGTTTTCTTTTAAAGTGAACCACTGGTACAGTAAATGCTTGTCGATTCAGTTGATTTCTGAAAGTATCTGGAATTCATGACCGTGTTTTGTGTCACTCGATTCCAGATCAGGACGGCAGCGTCTCTGATGAAGATCCGTTCATTTGCTGCTTGATCTGGTAACACGAGTTCATGCAATCGCAACACTGCGTTCGCCTGAAATGCCAAGCGTTCGCAGGAAATGAGCTTGCATTAGTTTTCATTTCTGAAACAACTGCTGCAGAACACTGGAGATCATTAGACGACTGCGATTAACCTTTAGATGCGCGTAAACAACGCGTGTCTGCTTATGGATGTGATGATGTCTGAATTAAAGAGCAGTGTTGGCTGGTTAAGTGACACTACGGACTCCTTCTTTCAGTAGTTTCAGCAGCTCAGATGTTTGCCAAACAATCCAGCTCTGCCTGTTTTTCTTTATTGCGGGATGATTCTTTTTAGTGAATCCGTTCATTTGTTCTTTCCTGCAAATGTAATCAAGTTCAACATTTATTTCATGGCATTTTTTTCAGCAAACTATTTAGTTGAATCCGAGTAATATTTAAATGAGCCAAAGCATGGAGATGATTCGACTCTGATGACTCAATTTTGTTACTTATTTCTCCTTTTACAACAATTACTTGCACACAGAAACAATATCCTTTACAGTGGATCATAACATTCATGCATCCTTACATGTATGATCAATTCCACAGAAAGATACATCCAAAGGCACAAGGAAAAGAAGATACAAAAGTTATTTAACATCATTCAACGTAAACAATTTGAACTAAAGAAACATCCACTTGATGACTCAATGTTGAATCTTTCTAACGGCACTGTTATACAGTAAACCCGCGGATCCCGACACCAGTCAGAGCAGAAAATTTGTCGCGGGTTTATTGCTAACAAGCGTGAGCTTTTTGAGGCTTCATTTAAGATGCACAGCATAGTAATATTTGTCACGAGTAAACCTTTCAAAATGAGTTAATCGCAAAGATAATAAATATCTGTCACTGAATGATTGGCGTTTAACAGTGGACGGTTCAGCCGAAGGGACGTCATTGAGCATCTGGAGTCAGTCGCCTGTTTCCTGAGAGCGGATGGATTCGCAGCAGGACGCCGGCGGTAGACGTGTGACAGCTGGATATAGTGTGTGAGATCGTATGTGCGGCGCATGTGCTCGAAGAGCCATGAGCAACAGACGCTACTGAGGTTATTATATGGCAAACAATCACTCAAGAATCTGAGTTCATGAAACTTCATCTGCTTCTGAGAAGAGTCCCGGGCTCTCACAAACACATTCTGTTTGGAATAAATAGAGGCTTATTATACACTCTAAAAAATGCTGCGTTAAAACAACCCAAATTGAGTTGGAAATGGACAAACCCAGAGATTGCGTTGTTTTAAACCAGCTATTGGGTCGTTTTTAGCCTAGCGAGTGAAGGAGTTTGGTTGTTTTAACCCAACGAACGATCGGGATGTTTTAACCCAGTGAATTGGCTGTTTTAACCCAGTGGTTGGGTTGTTTTAACTCAGCGAGTGAAGGAATTGCTTTAACCCAGCAGTTGTGTTGATTTAACCTAGCAAACGATTGGGATGTTTTAACCCAGAAATCTGGTTGTTTTAACCCAGCGAATTGGCTGTATTAACCCAGTGGTTGGGTTGTTTTAACTCAGCGAGAGAAGGAGTTGCTTTAACCCAGCAGTTGGGTTGATTTAACTCAGTGAATTGGCTGTTTTAATCCAGCAAACAATGGGGTTGCTTTAACCCAGTGGTTGGGTTGTTTTAACCCAGCGAATGGGTTGTTTAAACCCCGTGAACGATCGGGATGTTTTAACCCAGTGGTTGGGTTGTTTTAACCCAGCGAGTGAAGGAGTTGCTTTAACCCAGCAATTGTGTTGATTTAACCCAACGAACGATCAGGATGTTTTAACCCAGCGAATTGGCTGTATTAACCCAGAGAATGGGTTGTTTTCCCATTTATTGGTTTATTTTAGCCCAGGGAGTGATTGGGTTGTTTTAACACAGTGAATGGGTTGTTTTAACTCTGCAAGTGAAGGAGTTGTTTTATCCCAGGAATTTGGTTGTTTTAACCCAACGAACGATCGGGATGTTTTAACCCAGTGAATTGGCTGTTTTAACCCAGTGGTTGGGTTGTTTTAACTCAGCGAGAGAAGGAGTTGCTTTAACCCAGCAGTTGGGTTGATTTAACTCAGTGAATTGGCTGTTTTAATCCAGCAAACAATGGGGTTGTTTTAACCCAGTGGTTGGGTTGTTTTAACCCAGCGAATGGGTTGTTTAAACCCAGTGAACGATCGGGATGTTTTAACCCAGTGGTTGGGTTGTTTTAACCCAGCGAGTGAAGGAGTTGCTTTAACCCAGCAATTGTGTTGATTTAACCCAACGAACGATCAGGATGTTTTAACCCAGCGAATTGGCTGTATTAACCCAGAGAATGGGTTGTTTTCCCCATTTATTGGTTTATTTTAGCCCAGGGAGTGATTGGGTTGTTTTAACACAGTGAATGGGTTGTTTTAACTCTGCAAGTGAAGGAGTTGTTTTATCCCAGGAATTTGGTTGTTTTAACCCAACGAACGATCGGGATGTTTTAACCCAGTGAATTGGCTGTTTTAACCCAGTGGTTGGGTTGTTTTAACTCAGCGAGTGAAGGAATTGCTTTAACCCAGCAGTTGTGTTGATTTAACCTAGCAAACGATTGGGATGTTTTAACCCAGAAATCTGGTTGTTTTAACCCAGCGAATTGGCTGTATTAACCCAGTGGTTGGGTTGTTTTAACCCAGAGAATGGGTTGTTTTCCCATCGATTGGTTTATTTTAGCCCAGGGAGCGATTGGGTTGTTTTAACCCAGAAATCTGGTTGTTTTAACCCAGCGAATTGGCTGTATTAACCCAGTGGTTGGGTTGTTTTAACCCAGAGAATGGGTTGTTTTCCCATCGATTGGTTTATTTTAGCCCAGGGAGCGATTGGGTTGTTTTAACACAACAATCGGGGGTTCTTTTTAATTTAACCCAGTGAATGGGTTGTTTTAACCCAACCTGCAGGGTAGTTTTATTTAACTCATCTATTGTTTAAACATTACTGTATTGCTTGCTTAAAATGAACCAAAACAAGTTGGAAATTTAGTAATGTTTAATAAATGAATATTTATTAAACACATTAATGTTCAGTTAATGATAATCAAACAATAAACATTTATTAAATTGCTTATTAATGAATGTTCACCTCTTGCACGATTCAGATGTGTCTCAGACGGGGGAGAACTGAATGAAGCAAATGGTTAAAAAATGACTTGAATGTTTAAATTGGCGAAACTTAAAAACACTTTCGAGTGACAAATGCAGCGTCTTTCACTCTGATTTGATCGCTGACCGTTTCAGTGGGTCATCACACCCGTATCTCCAGTGATGATATAATCTAGACTGTGTATTAAACACAATAATTATCCTTCAGAAGCTCATTAAGCACAAACTCTGCTCTCTAGGGGATACAAACACAGCCTTTAGTTAAAGAAACGCTGACAAAAGAACACACATCTGGCTCAACATCGCCCTGATCACGGCGAACACATTCTGTTGTGTCACAGACACAAGCCTCAGATTGCGATCCTTATTAATTTTGCCATGACAACATTAATAGGGTGCAATGGTCCGATTCATCCCTTCCTTGGTCTCTCCGCCCTCTGGAGGCCTTTGACGAGCGCCTGTCAGTCTGGGGTGGGCGGAGTCTTGTTTCATTAAT
>CM074289.1:651179-653679 GCA_037194245.1 Opsariichthys bidens
TAGACAGACATATAGACAGATGTATAGACAGACAGGCATAAAGACAGACAGACAGACATATAGATTGACAGACAGACGTATAGACAGATGTATAGACAGACAGGCATATAGACAGACAGACAGACAGATGTATAGATAGATAGAAATGACTTCCAATCAAATGATCAGAATGTTTTGAGAATATTAATACGGAGCTGCTGCACAAGCACTGTAGTTAATCATTTTTATTTTGCACTACATGTCCTCACATTGTTTGGCAAGAGATGAAAGTGCGTCTGTGTTATCTCAGATCTGAGTTTGCGGAGGACTTCCAGATCTGATCCCGCCGCCGGTACGTGTATATACACGGGCGAGTTCAGATAGCGTGCGAGCGGTGAACGCGTACACGGCGTAAACACTGCAGCTGGAGTGTTTGCATGTCTGATGGCTTCGGGAGTACATTAACAGAAGAGCCCCATCTGGGCGGCACCGTTCCACTCAACGGCCCCGTTTCATTATCTCTCCATGTTCCTTGTGACCTGCAGAAAAATGACAACTGATTTACCTCAAGATCAATTTGTATGTAAATCAGAGAAGGACTGGAGCGCGGCGGAGTGGCTTAGCGGCGTTCATTTGCAGGTCTGCGACTGTCAGTTTGCGTCCGTCAGCGCGCCGGTCTGGACCGGAGAGGTTAATGGAGCTGATTTAGATAATGTGACCCCTCCAAAGGGACGGGCCCGTCCTGACCTGCTCTGACACGTCACGCCGAATAAAATCAACTCTGTGCAAATATGAAAACTGCATGAGACTATTTCTGTTTATGATTCATCCCAGGGGTGTGTGATAGATTTGAGTGTAATTATTATATCTGAACATAAACAGCAGATGAAGAGAATAGTTGGAGAGGAATTTACCAAATGAAAAGGTTGCCTGTACAAATTTTTTTTCCCCTTAAGAAACTTTGAAAAATATCGGTATCGGCAGATAGCGTTCAGAATAATGGAAATTTAGTGTCGGTGCATCTCTACTGTTTTCATCGATGAAATAGTGCAAACATAGTATTAGTATAATATAGTTTATTGAACTTTCATGCTGATATTGGGGGGGGGGGAGTATAGCAACAACTCAAAAATGGGCAATTTATTGAATTTTGAAAATTTTAGTGTTCACTGAGTTATTATGCACATTAATTATTGAAGTTGATTTGATAACAAATCATGAAAATATTTTTTTAAGCGTAAATCACATTTTGAAAGTGTGCACTATCAAGAGTGTTTTTTTTCCACATCATTAGAACAACTGTACCATATTATCGTAGATGATACGCATCTCACGATGTTTATTTCTCTTTTTGCACACGTGAATCCCGAGAGTTTCCACTAAATATTCTGTTGCCGTCTCTATCACGCTGCAACATCTGACGTCCCAGTTTTCAGACCCCAGCATGTTTTGGGACGTCCAGCTCTTTGCTCATCAGCGTGGTGCCGGCGGCCAGTGAAATGACCTTTTATCTCGGCTGATAAATGGATCCTCTGACTCGCTGATAGTGCTGCCAATTTCCTTCCCTTTGATTCCCGACTCTGGCTCAGGTTTTCTTGAACTTGTCGTGGCGGCTCAGACTGTGCGGCTCCACGCTGGGAGGTGGCAGACTCGTGCGGTGGCACAGATGTTCTGACAGCATCACCTCCCCGTCACGGGCACAAACCGCACCGACTGACGTGCCAGAGATTTCAAAGGCAGCAGAATCTAGTTCATCTCACCTGATGTGTTTGCTGATTTCTGTTGCGTCAGACAGGATGCGACAAACACCGTGTCGGAGTCAGATGAAAACGTGTTGATATGTTACATTCATTTGTATTAAATAGAATATCTAATGTTACATTATAATTTTGTACATAGAATGTCAGGGTAAAATGAAACTCTCTTAAAATGAATTTAAATGAATTATTATGATAAAAATGTAATCTTATTTTTATTAACACTGCTTAAACTGTAAAAAACACGCAATGCCAAAATAAAACGAAATTAAAATCGGGAAAATATTTTATCCTTCACACACATTCATATTGTAGAATAGCTAGTTTTAATATTATTAGATATCTTAGTAATATAATAATTATAAGATATAATATATTAATATTATCTTTCACTGAATTAATATGTTAATATTTTACAATGTAATGCTATATTGAATTTGGCATTACATTACAATTCTATACTTTTTTAGATTAAACTAATATTAATTTTTAATTAAAAATATTATGTGTATATCAAATGAAATAAACAGATAAATAAACAATAATATTTGCAAAAATAATAAATATAAAATTGTATTAATATATTGTAATTGTAATATTATCTAAATTATATATATATATATATATAATTTATTTTAGTTTATTTTATATTAAACTAATATTAATTTTTAATTAAAAACATGTATATATCAATTGAAATAAAGATATAAGTAAACAATAATATTTGAAAAAATAATAAATATAAAATTGTATTAATATATTGT
>CM074289.1:666179-736179 GCA_037194245.1 Opsariichthys bidens
TGAGAATCACGATTTTTGTTTTTGTTTAAAATAAAGATCTCTATACTCCCACAATTCTAAACAGAAAATGAACAAAATAGCATGTAATTTAGTAGAGGTTCTGACAAAATAATTTTGAGTGAATGATTCAATGACTCACTCATAAAGAGTTCACTTGTTTCATTACTGGATGAATCAGCATCTTTGAACGAATCTGTTGAATGAATGATTTAATGACAAATACATATTCTAAACAGCCACTTGTCGCCGCCTACTGGTGCAACAATATAATTGATACAATCTTTATTTCAAGCATCAAACTACTTTCAAAAGGTGATTTACTCTATTTTGATCACTACCATAGATATCAGTGTTTATATCTGAACTATAAATTTTTATCCCAGTACTTTCCCGGCGAATTAAATTTAAGACAGAGATAATGATACTTTTTTGTTGAAAAGACTGGGAAGTTGTTTAATACCTATTCATGACAACGGCTCTCTCTGGATCAGAACTGAATGTTCACTGTGATTGGACTTGTCGAAGGTTTAATAGACAGATCCAAATCGCTGTGGTTTAGGAATAAGAACGCATGGGTGTTTGAATCAAGATCCCAATAGTTTAACGATAAATTGTGCAGCTCTAGAGAAACTTTTTATGGCAAAACACTCCAGGTTAAATATTAGCACTGCTTTGGTTGATGGAATAAATTAAGAATTGAAAACATTTTTTTGTTGTACAATTTTTATGAAATGTTATTTTTAAATATGAAAAATAATTATATATATATATTTATATGGATATAATTAATCTCATTTGCATACATTTCAGAACAGAATTTTGAACATTGGATAAAGCAGGTTCAAAATTCTTATTTCCTTTTGTTTACAGAGGTGATTTTGGATATATTTTATTTATATCGATAAAATGTATTTCATTAACTGAAATAATGTTAATTTACCAACCTAATGAAGCATTTATATATGTTTTTAAACTATAGAGCTTCGATCATAAAACTAAGTATTTAAATATCTTACTAAGACATAACATTGGCAGATATTGATAGACTGTTAAAAATAAATGCAATTTTACAGTTATGTATTTTTTTAGCAGAATTTTCCTGTTTTATCATTATACAATGAAATACTTGTTGTTTTACAAATAATTGCTGTAATTTAAATTTCCACTATTACATTTACATAGAATTTCTTGTATTTTGGTATTACATCAAAGGTTTGTTTTTTTATGCTGTATTTTTACAGAATAATGTAACATTTTACATAAAGTTGATTAATATTTTACAGGTTTTTTCCCTGTAAAAATAGAGAAAAGGAAATGAGTTTACAGTCATTAAACATGTTTTTTTTTACCATTTAAGATAATGTGTTGGTGAAAGTGATTTTTTTTAAGGTTAAGAAGTAATATTTGTACATACACTATTAAAAAAATATGATCGTGATTTTAATGGTAAAATGCTCTGGTAAAAAACTGTTAATCTGTTCCATAAAAAGTGTCCGTACTATATACAGTGAATAACTGTAATAGATTACAATTAATGTAACTTTACAGTAAAATACAGTTAAATTTACATTTTTGGAAGTAAAAAAAAATACAGATGTTAGACTTCATTAGGTTGGTAAATTAACATTATTTAAGTTAATGAAATACATTTTATCGATATAAATCAGAAAATACTGTCACCAGGCAGTATACATTATCACCATATTTTTAGAAATAAAATGTTATATAAATCAGGTGAATTACACAATATGAACAAACCCCTCTATAAAATCCTTCAGAATATAGACAGGAATAAAACTGTAAGTTTTGGTGTATTTAAGTGCTGCTTAAGTGGAGAAAAAACTCTTTAAAGAAATGTATTGGACCTACAGACGCAAATAGATGCAATAAAATAAACACTTAAAAGTGTAGTTTGGATGATGAATTTATACAATATGAACAAACCCCTCAGTAAAATCCTTCAGAATATAGACAGGAATAAATCTGTAAGTTTTGGTGTATGTAAGTGCTGCTTAAGTGGAGAAAAAACTCTTTAAAGGAATGTATTGGACCCACAGACGCAAATAGATGCAATAAAATAAACACTTAAAAGTGTAGTTTGGATGATGAATTTATACAATATGAACAAACCCCTCAGTAAAAACCTTCAGAATATAGACAGGAATAAATCTGTAAGTTTTGGTGTATGTAAGTGCTGCTGCAGTGGAGAAAAAAACTTTTGAATTGAAATCTTACGACGCAAAAATAAATAAGTGCAATTAAATAAACACTTAAAAGTGTAGTTTGGATGTTTTCTTTCCACTAGTCTAAAAGTAGACATGCTGAAAAAAAATAGCCCAAAATCTCAAAAATTGACCAGTGCATAAAATAATAATGGGTTTCACCTGTAGTTTCTAACCTTAGGTTAGTAAACTATTTGAGTGAAAGGAATTTTCTGAATTTCACAGTTGAAATGTTCTCAAAGCTCTTTCTAAACGAATGTTCCACATGCTCACTTCGGCATCTGTGTATTTCAGATGAATAATGCTGAGGTGAGGTGTGGACGTCTCTTCTGCAGTGGAGTGAACTGACCTTTCCTCGTATCATCGGCAATCATATTATTAACTTTATGAGCCTTGATTTACAGAACATGCCTCGCGCTGATATCCGCTCTAAATGTCGGGACAAGGACTCGTTAAAAGACCTTTAAACGAGCCTTTAGAATGTGCCCTGTCTTTATTTTATTTGTCTGCTTCTTAATTAGAGAGGATCATCCGACACATAAAGAGCATGAACCAACAAATCTCATAATGCAGCTGAAGCCCACTCAGCTGAAACTCTCACATCCATCCATATATGATTACATATGATCAGCCCACACACACATCCACGGATTCGTTCTCCTGCTGCTTGAGTGTTTATGAAATATTTTGGCTAATTTGATTTTGTTTTGGGTTATCAATGAGAGTTTATAGTGTTGAATGCTGTTCACACACGGTGTAAATAGAAGAAATATGGGAAAATACCTCTGCAATGGTGTGGAGTTGACTATTTACACTTGGTGTAAACAGACATAATGAATTTGAACTTGCGTGCGACTATATTTCTCGTTCTATTTCTGCCATATCTTTATTAGAGTGGTATGCTATCCTATATAGCTGCTTTATTATATATTTTATTTGATTATATTGTCCTATATTATATTTGACAGTCTCTGAATGATCAACATGGTCTGATAAACCTGTTGCACACCATCTCCTGCAGTCCTTCTGTCGTATGATTGATAGTTTTTATCAAGTAAAAGACTTTTAGTGTAATCGTACAGACATCCTCCTTCTGCTCGTGTCTTTCTGCTGTGAAATCTGCACTGATTTTAATCAAGTAAACTTAAGAATAACTTTATATTGTTAGTAATATTTCAGCTGGACTGAAGCAGGTTTACTTGATTATCCAGACATCATTTATTAGAAAAGTCATGAGTATCAAAAATGATCCTCAGGTTTATTTGTTCATCTATCAATCATCCTTTTATTGTATTATATGTTTTTAAACTATAGAGCTTCGATCATAAAACTAAGCATTTAAATATCTTACTAAGACATAATATTGGCAGATATTGATAGACTGTTAAAAATAAATGCAATTTTACAGTTATGTATTTTTTTTACAGAATTTTCCTGTTTTATCGTTATACAATGAAATACCTGTTGTTTTACAAATAATTGCTGTAATTTAAATTTCCACTATTACATTTACATAGAATTTCTTGTATTTTGGTATTACATCAAATGTTTGTTTTTTATGCTGTATTTTTACAGAATAATGTAAAATTTTATATAAAAAGTTGATTAATATTTTACAGCTTTTTTTCCCTGTAAAAATAGAGAAAAGGAAATGAGTCTACAGTCAGTTTTTTTTTTACCATTTGTTGGTGAAAGTGATTTTTTTTTAAGGTTAAGAAGTAATATTTGTACATACACTATTAAAAAACAATGATCGTGATTTTAACGGTAAAATGCTCTGGTAAAAAACTGTTAATCTGTTCCATAAAAAGTGTCCGTACTATATAGGGTGAATAACTGTAATAGATTACAATTAATGTAACTTTACAGTAAAATACAGTTAAATTTATATTTTTTGGAAGTGAAAAAAATACAGATGTTAGTACTTCATTAGGTTGGTAAATTGACATTATTTCAGTTCATGAAATACACGTATTTTACAGTAAATTTAAGTTAAATCTGTAAAACCTAAAATGTTGCTATCATATTTTTTAACTGTAAATTTCTGCCAATCTCATTTGTCACTTTTATACAGTATATGTTTTAGAGGTGTATTTTTGTACAGTATATTTCTATGCATTTTATGCAAGTATCTGCTGTTGTGAAGATCTCATTGATTTTCATGACAAGCATCAGAATTTCACTTTTTCCACTTTTTGTCCATATAAATATCAGCATTTTTTATTTGCTTAGTTTGAGTCTGAATAAACTGAGCTGTTTTTCCTCCATATTCTCACTAAATCAGACTATATGAGTCATAAAAACCTGATGTATCAAAGATGATACAAACGTTTTAAATATTTTGCCTGAAGGTTCAGTTAAATGGTTCCATTTCAAAAATTCTGACTATTATTTCATATTTTACAGGGTTAAAGCTGCGCTGCGAAACCTTCACCCATGTTTGCCACCTGTGGCACGTGAAATTATTTTAATCAATTTTGCATCACTCACTTTTCTTCTACGATCAATCTGATAGTTCAGAGCCTAAAGAAGCTAAATCTACACACAACACATTTAAGTAAGTAACATCTAATAGTAGCCAGATCTTTATTTCTCTATTTGCATGCATAAGTACATGTATAAATATAAGATGATATATGGTCACAGCAGTACATATATGGATCTCAGAACTCAACATAACACAGAAAATAACACTGACTTTGTTTTATATTTGAGTGACCAGGATCACTGCTGCGAAGCGTTTGCTGCTCGCTGTCGTCTCTCTCAATGCTCTTGGCATCATTCGTCTTCCATGTGCCTTTAAAATCTGTGCAGGAAAAGCGAATTCATGACATAACAGATGGATGTGGATGAGAGGGAGGCAGAAGAGGCCAGAGTCTCCTCCTCTTGATCTGTCCGTTTAATGAGACTCGACTGCAGGAGGCCACGCGCCGGACCTGCGCTCATATGAATGATAAAGCCGGGTTGATGCCCGCATGGCTGTTTGTCTCTGAATTACTGATGGATTTCTCAGAACGGATCTGCGTCTCTGTGCCGTGCCGTGGTTGGAGTGCTTTATTAGTGTGACTGTGACCTTTCTGCTCGGATCGGGCTGCTGGGATTCAGGCGGCGGCTGTGAATTTGCTCGGTTTTATCGGCCACTGCAGAGCGGCAGAAGCGTCCCTTTGTCCCGCCAAAACCGATTAATGAGTCCCGGCGCTTTACAGAAACACACAGAGAAAATATGCATGGAAATCGTGGTTAATAATGGAGAAATAATTAGTTGCCGTCGAGTGTCGCCGCATGAGGCAGCAGAGAGTTAAAAATGCTCTTGTTCATTAAAAGAATAATTGACGTTATTTACTCACCCTGTATACTTTTATTGTTTTTTGGTGTAACTCGTTCCTTCAACTGAGCTTTGTGTGAGGAACAGACCTTAACCGAAGTCATTCACCAACGATCCGTTTCACATTCAGTTATGAACCATGCGATTGAATAATGAGAATTATGAACTTTATCTGTGTCTAGAAAGAGTCTTATTGACTCTTTTAATTGGATTTTTTTTTTAGTACACTGTAAAAAATCATTTTCATGATTTGTTATCACAACATATTTTCTTTTGTTAAATTAACTTAAATAATTCATGTGGTTCAGATAACATTTGAATGTTTCTGTTGATTAAACCAATCACCTGCATAACTCAAATTTCTAATTTCAATTAACTCAAAATTTTAACTCTCACTCTTTTTAAGTTAAACCAACTTTTTTTTTTAAAGAAATTAATACCTTTATTGATTGAGGGCACGGTCAAAAGTGACACCAAAGTAATTTATAATGTTACAAAAGGTTTATATTTCAAATATATATTATTTTGGACTTTCAAAACTGATAATAATCATAAACGTTTGTTGAGCATCAAATCATCATATCAGAATCAGGATCATGTGACACTGAAGACTGGAGTAATTCAGCTTTGATCACTGGATATGAATTATATTTCACTATATATTCACATAGAAAACAGATGATTTACATTGGAATAATATTTGACTATTTTTAATGCATTTTTGATCAAATAAATGCAGCTTTGATCACTGGATATAAATTGTATTTTACTATATATTCACATTGAAAACAGATGATTTACATTGGAATAATATTTCACTATTTTTAATGCATTTTTGATCAAATAAATGCAGCTTTGATCACTGGATATAAATTATATTTGACTATATATTCACATAGAAAACAGATGATTTACTTCATAATAATATTTCACAATTTTTACTGTATTTTTGATCAAATAAATGCAGCTTTGATCACTGGATATAAATTATATTATACTATATATTCACATTGAAAATGGTTCATTTACGTTGTAATAATATTTCACAATTTTTACTGTATTTTGATCAAATAAATTCAGCTTTAATCACTGGATATAAATTATATTATACTATATATTCACATTGAAAATGGTTCATTTACGTTGTAATAATATTTCACTATTTTTACTGTATTTTTGATCAAATAAATGCAGCTTTGATCACTGGATATAAATTGTATTTTACTATATATTCACATAGAAAACAGATGATTTACTTCATAATAATATTTCACAATTTTTACTGTATTTTTGGTCAAATAAATTCAGCTTTAATCACTGGATATAAATTATATTTCACTATATATTCACATTGAAAATGGTTCATTTACGTTGTAATAATATTTCACTATTTTTACAGCATTTTTGATCAAATAAATGCAGCCTCGGTGATCAGACGAGACTTTTGAATGTACTTTAACATTTTCTGCTGTCGTGTCTCAGAGCGGGTTGGACCGACGCGACGGTGAGTCAATAATAACCGTCTTGATGTGTGGTGGAACTGTTTCTTTAACTGTCTGTCTGTGTGTTTCTCCCTGGTCCCGACGGAACCTTCATCCATCTTGACAGTACCAGTATGCGCGATTTGGCCCCACAGCGATTTGGCGCAGCTCATTTTTCCCCCCGTGAACAGAAATGTCTTCACACTTCTGTGGGGACGATCATCAGCACAATGATCTTGATGCGATTGATTAATGGCTGACATGTCGTCACAGAGCGAGAGCTCATTGTGCCTCTAATGGACGTATCAGTCACACGTCTGCTGTTCAAATTAGACGTCATTAATTGTGACAGGCGCGGTGACGGTGTGCTGATGAAGGGCCAAACTGATTAAATGCTTAATTTTGTGAGGACACAAGAAGCAAGAGGCTTTGTTTTGTTTGTGTAGTTCGGTGAGCTCATGCATATTTATGAATATTCATGTAGGGTCACCTAAACCCTCTGATCTGGGACATTTTCATGCCGCTTCTGATATGACACGCTTAAGCGTTAACCCACAATGCTTTGCTGTGTGAAAATCACCATGGCATTTGAAACTATTAGAAAGAGGAGCCTTTCGTTGCTCGTTTGACTCTCGTTTTCGATTCTCATCTGAAATTAAAACAGACAAAAATGCTGGATTTTAATGATTTTTTCTTCATCCAAATGCTAGGTTCAGTCTGCTGGGTCATTTTATTGGGTTATTTTCAATGCTTTTACCCAGTGCTGGGCCGTTTTTTTACAGTCAGAACAACCCAAGTTGGGTTGAAAATGGACAAACCCAGCAATTGGGTTATTTTTAGCCTACAAATGGGTTATTTTAGCCCAGCGTTTGGGGGTATTTTTACTTAACTCGACTGTTGTTTAAAAACGACTGTATTGCTTGCATAAAATGAATCCAGAATATGTTGGCGGCAATGAACATTTATTAATATGTTTAATTAATAATAATTCATGAAGTCACTTATTAATAAATGTTCACCTTTTGATTATTATTGTTGCCTCTAGTAATTATGTGTCTGATTTTTAAGTTCCAAAATATTTTGGGTTCATTTTAAGCAAGAAATACAGTCATTTTTAAACAATAATTGAGTTAAATAAAACTACCCAGCATGTTGGGTGAATATTTAACCCAACCACTGGGTTAAAAGAACCCGTTTGCTGGGTTTGTCCATTTTTAATCCAACTTGGGTTGTTTTTAGTCTTAGAAAGTACTTTTAGTTATTCAGTTTTGCTCACATTCTGGTGTGGAAATGATCAAAAATGCTGATGCTGGCAACTTTAAAAAACAACAAAAAAAGCATTGGCAGGGAAAGAGTTAATTAATATCTTGGCAAATGTGAGATCACTTGTTTTTTGGGGGGATTTTCTCAGGAAATGTCTCCCTTTAAGTGAGAGTCTTTTGGGTATATTTTACATCTGCAGCGTAAAATTGGAGCCTCCTCCGTCCGGCTCGTCCTCCCGCAAACACAAAGGCCTGATTTTTGAACAAAAGCGAGAGGCGGATGGCAGAAACGGCGCGTCCGCGGCAGACTGGAGCTGCACACTTCAGTGGCTCGGCTCGCTGATGGCAGCTGACACACGCTGTTATTAAGACACATCAACAGTTGGCGCCGGAGTCGGTGTGGAGACGAGGCGACAATCCTGTTTCTAAACCCCGTCGGGTCCCTCACCTGTCTCTCTGGTGCGGGGCCAAAGCTCCCAGCGCGGGGCCCGTTCTCATCCTGAAGCCGGTCGGCTCCGCTACGCTCCAGTGCACACGGAGGTGCGGCTCTGGAACGGGTCTGGAGACAGCAGGACCGGCAGCTCGTCTCTCCGTCCCGCCCAGAGCGCTGCACATGCCGCCCCAGCAGCGGGGATGAGCCGGAGCAAGATGCTGATTCTTGCATCAGAGGAGTTTTTATGTTTTGGTCCCGCAGCTTTTTGGTAGCAGTCATCAGTTTGTCCGGCACACGGTCAGCAGATTATTTGGAGTGAATCCAAAGCTGTTTTGTTAAAGCGCCGTCTGAACGAGCAGATGCTTGTTTCACGGCAGCCGTCGCTCCGAAAATGATGCTCATGAAGGAAGTTGCCATTTCCCCTCTCAAGCGTCATAAATTATCCTGCGTGTAAACAACCGCTCTTATCGCATTCGTAATGAGGACGAGACGTGCCACGCGGTCCGCCGGCATCAATAAGCGTGATTAAAATGCATAAATCTATAGAACGGGGACGTTAATAAGATTCCAGTGATCCGAGTGCACGTGTCAGAAGGGCCTTGTGGGACGTTTCATGTCGTCTCTTTCTTCTGATGGCGAGAATCATGTACATGATCAGTTGATGGACGTCGTTTAGTTTTTTATTACTTTCCCAAAGTCCGATGTACACGAAAGTGTGGAATATTTAAGATTGTAATACAACCAAGGTTGGATTTATTTGATAAAAAATGCATTAGAAATAGTGTATTAAATATCTGTTTTCTGTGTAGTGAAGTGTCATTTATATCCAGTGATCAAAGCTGAATGTTCAATGAGCTTCAAATCATCATATCAGAATGATTTCTGAAGGATCATGTGACTCTGAAGACTGGAGTAATTCAGCTTTGATCGCTGGATATAAATTATATTTCACTATATATTCACATTGAAAACAGATGATTTACATCAGAATAATATTTCACAATTTTTACTGTATTTTTGATCAAATAAATGCAGCTTTGATCACTGGATATAAATGATATTTCACTATATATTCACATAGAAAACAGATGATTTACATCAGAATAATATTTCACAATTTTTACTGTATTTTTGATCAAATAAATGCAGCTTTGATCACTGGATATAAATGATATTTTACTATATATTCACATAGAAAACAGATGATTTACATCATAATAATATTTCACTATTTTTACTGTATTTTTTTATCAAATAAATGCAATCTTGTGATCAGACTTCTTTCAAAAACATTAAAATTATTCCAAATTTTTGCCTGCTAGTATTTGCCATTAATTTCAGCACAATAACAGACAATTATATATATAAATGTCTATATATATATATATATATATATATATGTTTGCAGCACTACATTTCAGTGTATTTTCGGTGTGTGAGTGTGTGTGTGCTGATCACGCGATCCTGGATTCACATTGAAAAGTAATCAGCTGAAGATCTCCAAATTCACACAATGAACATCAAAAGGTGTTTCGTTTGATTCGGCGCTGAGAAGAACAGTGTGTGACGTTATCAAGATAGCATTTGTGTTGTAAATGTCCGCGGCGTCCTGCTCACGTCACACTTATCTCTCCCCGCAAACAAACAAAGTTGACACGGATTTCAATCCTTCCTCCGGGAACGGTTTGGGAAGAGCTGTGTGCTGAAGGTCACCTCTGAAGTAGCCGAACCTCTCGGGCACGGCCGAATCCATCACCTGGCATTGCGATGGAAATGGGAAGCATCCCCCCCCCCCCCCCCCCCCGCTGTCCGACACTACATCAGGCAGAGCCGCTTGGGACTCAGGTGTGCTTCCCTCACGGTGAATAATTGACCTGACGCCAGAGGAACGGAGAGGTCGTCTCCTCCAATGACAGAGAGGACGCCCCGAAACCTGCTTCCACAGTCCTGAGCCGGAGGAGCGGGGAGTAACGCCGACTTCAGAAGTTCGCAAAATCTGAACAGCAAACTCTATAAATCCAACATAAATCCAATCCAAGTGCCATCCCACATTCGCTGCT
Organism: Opsariichthys bidens; assembly: GCA_037194245.1. NCBI lineage: Eukaryota > Metazoa > Chordata > Actinopteri > Cypriniformes > Xenocyprididae > Opsariichthys > Opsariichthys bidens. The sequence goes on from CM074289.1 coordinate 676,963, forward strand.
CTTCTCATTCCTCATGTGACGCTTTACAGAGAAAAAGAGAAGAATCAGGACAACTAATAACGATCGTCTTCATCTCAACATTTTCGAATACATTTCGAGGTCAAATATTGCAACATTAGTTCATGTCCAGTGATATAAAACAATGCTGTAAAAATCTATCGCTCATTATTAGCTCTTACCAGTTAATGACATTAAAAAATGACATTAAAAAATTATGGATTGCATTGGATATTGCGGCCCTGGAGTTTTCACAAGTGGCCCAAAGATGATTATCAGGCCTCTGATGATTTTATGAATCTTTATGACGTTTTAGCACCCGCCGTCCTCGTGCGTCTGTGTCCGTTCGGAGCCGGAGTGTTTCAGTCACTGAAATAAGAGGAAAATCATGACTTTTGTTTATTACAACCCTACATGAATACATGTTTATGTTAGGATTAATATAGAATATTAATATTAATTAATATCTGCTTCAGTTTGACATATACATAAATGTATAAATGTGTATATATATATAATTTTTTTTTTAAATAGCTTTTATTTTTAAATGTTTGGTTTGCATTTGAATCGTAGTTTGAATTTGAGTAATTTTGTTACACACTTTTACTGTTATTTTTTAATATTTCCACGAGGCTTTTTAGCCTTATTTTTTCACTCGTATTTAATTTTAGCACTCTTCTTTCAGCTAGTGACCATGGAAACATTTTTAATTTCCATTTTATCTAATATTTATGTTTAATGTTTCAGCTTCCAAAAATCATTCAATAATAGTTTTAGTTTAGCAAACAATATATAACACTATATCGTTTTACTGCACTCTGTATTTTGAACAGCATTTCCACAGTGTAAATAATATCAAATATCAAAAATATAATTTTTATCACTGAGTACTTACTATCTTCAGGGTCGGGGAGTAACGAAACACAAGTAACTCAGTGACGTATTTAAAACACAAAATGTGAGTGACTGTATTTCATTTTAAATGGGTGGTAATCAGATTACAGTTCCATCTGAAAAGTGTTTTAGATTACCAAAGTGATTACTTTGAGTTTTAATGTCATTTAAACAGCGATTGGTGATTCTCTGACTCTGACCGTCTGAAAAAGACCAGTTCAGTTTCATGTTTTCCACTGATTTCATGTTTTGGGACTCATTTTATAATTCACTCGTCACTGCGACTTTTTCTCACTATTTGTTTTTTCCCTCACAATTGAGAGTTTGTGTTTCACAATTCTGACTTCTTTTTCTCAGATTTAAACTCACAATTGCAAGTTCCCTTTCAAAAGCTACACTCCAGCTGCGCTTCAGCGCATATGGGAACGTCTTTAGTCGTGACCGGCTGTGAATATGTGTCTGAACACGTCAATGAAATTGACCTATATTTATAGCCTCCGTGATGTCATCACTATGCGCCAATGAGAGGCTATAAGTAGATGAGCCACAGGTGTGTCTGCAGGTCTTTTGTCTTCAGAGGCCTTGCTGTGTGTGTGTCAAGCACAACCTCTCTCTTTTTCTATCCTCTGTGTTAGGAGTTTGGTTAACAAGACATCTTGAAGAACTTTCTCTCTCTTTCTATTCCTCTGTTTGCACAAGGAAACAACATAAGAGCTGTCATAATATATATATTTAGTTATATTATATTATTGTGATAAGAGAAAGTATGAGCCAACAAAGTAGACGGTGTGTTTCCCCGTGTTCACGTTCGATCTCTGAATTGGATGCACACCAGTTCTGCTTTGTTTGTTTGGGGGAAGAGCATGCTGCCCTTGCGTTAGAGGGAGGCGATTGCGAGCACTGCGAAGTTTTCACAGTGAAGATGCTTCGTGCTCGCCTCGCCTACTTCCAAGGGCCAGCACCCACAGTGAGATCGTGGGGCTCTCGCCTGGATTTGGCTGACGAGCGGGAGACGGGTCCTGCCCTTTCGCCCGCTTCGTCACCAGATCCAGCAGTCCACCCTCGTGATCCTGAAGCGCACTCCGGTGCTTCTTCGGTTCACGTGGGGGACGATGACTCCTTCTTCGAGTCTGCTGCCTCTGAGCGTTCCTCACGGGACAGTAAATCTGTTGAGGAATTGCTCGAGGTCGTGACTCGTGCTGTGGCCAGATTACAGCTTGACTGGCCACAGGAGAAGGAGCCCCCCAAACGCTCAAAGTTGGAGGATCGGTTTCTGTCCGGTGGCAGGGGGGAGGGATCACAACAACAATCCCTCCCTTTCTTTGAGGACCTCCATGACGAACTATCGAAGTCATGGAGAAAGCCTTATACCTCCCGTGTTTTCGTGCCTTCGACGTTGATTTATTCGACCATCGTGGGTGCGGAGGCACGGGGGTATTCGACGATGCCCCAGGTTGAGGAGACGCTCGCGAGCTATCTCTCGCCTGGTTCAGCATCATCGCTAAAGAAACCGGCTCTTCCATCTAAGCCTTGCCGAACGACGTCAGCTCTCGTCGGCAAGGCTTTTCAGGCTGCGGGTCAGGCTGGTGCTGCCCTGCACACCATGGCGGTGTTGCAGGCGTATCAGGCTGACCTGCTGAAGGACCTGAGTGCGGGTTCCACCATTGACGAGGAGGCATTCACGGAACTTCGTCGAGCCACAGATCTATCTCTCCGTGCCACTAAGCAGACGGCCCGTGCTATCGGCCGTTCAATGGCTGCTATGGTCAGCACGGAGAGGCATCTGTGGCTCAATCTCACGGGCATCAAAGATAAGGACCGCGTGTTCCTGCTTGATGCGCCCGTGTCACCTTCCGGCCTGTTTGGCGACTCGGTTAACACAGTCGTCGGCAGGTTCCGGGAGGTGAAAAAATCAGAAGAAGCTTTCGTGCAATTTCTTCCTCGCCGCACTCAAAGGGTGGGGTCGTCAGCCACCCAGCCCCAGCCTGGTCCTTCACATAGGGAGGCACAAAAGCAGAGCGTTGCGACTCGCGCTCCCCCTCGTAAAGATTGGGGACCGTCTCGCCGCTCACAACAGCCTCCCAAGCAAGACCTCAGGGCCATTCTTTCTAGGAAAAAGAAGTCCTGATGGTCTTGCGCCCAGCCCTGTGGGGTTTGCCCCCCTCGGGACGGGGCGCGTATTAAGAAATCCTGTACCCGCCCCTTCTCGAAGTTCCCACAAAAACCCTCCTTCCCCGCCACCTCTGGTGTTTCGGGGGGCAGCGGTTTCCAGCGGAAAGTTAAATGTTCTGTTGATTCCTGTCACACACCGGGACACGCAGCATCTAACATCACCCCTAGAGGAAGTACAAAAGTTAGTTCCCATTTCAGAGAACTTGGCAGCGTGGAAGCTACTGCCAGGGATTTCTGCATGGGTTCTACGGACAGTAGAAGTAGGATACAGGATCCAATTCTTTCGTCGTCCCCCGCGTTTCAACGGCGTGGTCTCCACTACCGTGAAGCCGGGGCAATCGACGTTACTGTTACAAGAGCTTCAGGCTCTCTTAAAGAAAGGGGCCATAGAGCATGTTCCCCTGCCAGAGAGAGAGTCAGGCTATTACAGCAGGTACTTTCTGGTCCCCAAAAAGGACGGGGGGTTGCGTCCAATCTTAGATCTTCGAGGCTTAAACCGTTCAGTAAAAGCTCTCAAGTTCAAGATGTTAACGGTAAAGATGGTCGTGTCTCAAATCCAACATTGCGATTGGTTTGTCACGATCGATCTAAAGGATGCATATTTTCACATAGAAATATTGCCACAACACAGGAGGTTCCTGAGGTTCGCTTTCGGGGGCGAAGCTTACCAGTATCGGGTTCTTCCATTTGGCCTAGCCCTATCACCCCGCACATACACGAAATGCATGGATGCAGCACTGGCTCCGTTGCGACTCCAGGGTATCCGCATTTTGAATTACATAGACGACTGGCTAATATTAGCACAGTCTCAAGAGATGGCATTACAACACCGAGATGTCGTACTAGCTCATCTCGTTTCTCTAGGGCTGAGACTAAACGAGAAGAAAAGCGTTCTCTGTCCCACCCAGAGAACGACATATCTAGGGGTCGTATGGGATTCGACCATGATGCGGGCACAACTGTCTCCCGCTCGAGTCGAGGCCATTCACATAGCCCTGAAGAATGTCAGGCTAGGCCAGGATTATACTGTCCTTCAGTATCAAAGAATGTTAGGTCTCATGGCGTCAGCGTCCTCGGTGATACCTTTGGGCCTGTTACACATGAGACCATTTCAGTTGTGGCTCAAAGCCAGGGGATTTCATCCAAGGGCCAAACCCCTGAGCAAAATAAAGGTTACGCGCCGCGGGCTTCGTACCTTAACTATGTGGCTAAGACCCCGGTTCCTTACCTTGGGTCCCACTCTAGGGGCGCCATGTCGTCGCAAATTGCTAACGTCAGACGCCTCCCTGAAGGGCTGGGGTGCGGTCTTAGGTGGCCGTCCAGCCCAAGGGGAATGGGAGAGTCATCAACTCGTCTGGCACATCAATTGCCTAGAGCTGATGGCCGTATTTCTGGCCCTGAAATACTTTCTCCAGTATCTGAGAGGCTGTCATGTCTTGGTGCGGGTAGACAATACAGCGGCAGTCTCTTACATAAATCACCAGGGAGGTCTGCGCTCACGCCGTCTCAACAAGATAGCGAGACAGATCTTCCTCTGGGCCCAGGGCAGAATTCTGTCACTCAGAGCAGTGTACATCCCTGGGCACCAGAATGTGGGAGCAGACTTACTGTCCAGACAGGAAGTGCCGACTGGGGAATGGAAACTCCACCCCGAGGTAGTCCAACAGGTGTGGCGAAAATTTTACAGAGCGGAAGTGGACCTCTTCGCCTCTTATCAGACAGCGCAATGTCCCCTCTACTTTTCTCTGAGTCACCCAGCCCCCCTAGGTCTGGATGCGATGGCACATACATGGCCCAAAATGCGCCTGTATGCATTTCCTCCAGTTTCTCTGCTCCCGGGAGTTCTAGCCAGAGTTCGCCAACAAGGGATTTGCCTCTTGCTGATAGCACCGCGTTGGCCGAACAGAATGTGGTTCTCGGAGATAATAGCTCTCCTCGACGGCTCGCCGTGGACGATTCCGAAGAGGAGAGACCTTCTGTCTCAGGCACAGGGGACAATATTTCATCCCCGGCCGGAGTTATGGAACCTTCATGTTTGGCCCCTGAGGGGTACCAACTGAGGGACTCAGGTCTTTCACCAGACGTTATCCAGACTATATTAAGTGCTAGAGCTCCCTCTACCAGAGCAAGTTATGCCAATAAATGGGCTATCTTTCAGAGATGGTGTACTTTACACAATATAGATCCCATGAACTGTCAGGTTTCTACAGTTCTGGACTTTCTACAACACAAGCTATCGACAGGCACTTGCCCCGCTACGCTAAGGGTATATGTGGCCGCTCTTTCGGCTTGCCACGCTCTTATTGACGGGACACCGTTGGGCCAGCACTCCCTGCTCTCTCGCTTCATTCGAGGAGCTAGGCGACTGAGGCCCCCTGCTAGAACCAGAATTCCTTCTTGGGACCTAGCTGTAGTCCTGGAGGGATTGGTTCAAGAGCCCTTTGAACCGTTAGAGTCAGTTTCAGATAAGCTGTTAACTCTGAAAATGGTTTTTCTAATGGCAATAACTTCTCTGAAGAGAATTGGGGATCTACAGGCTCTGTCCATTGTGCCATCCTGTTTAGACTTTGCCCCAGGTATGGTGAAAGCAATTTTGCATCCTCATCCCGATTACTTACCTAAGGTGCCTTTCTCGACTTTACATCCGGTAATTCTCGAAGCCTTCTGCCCTCCGCCGTTTACTACGCCGGATCAGGAGCGACTTCACAAGCTGTGTCCAGTCCGTGCTCTTCAGACCTACGTCCACCGCACTAGCCAGTGGCGTAAGTCAGAGCGACTTTTCGTCTGCCATGGAGGCCGTAACAAGGGTGCTACCGCAACGAAACAGACTATGTCACACTGGGTGAGAGATGCTATTGCCCTTGCCTATGAGGCGCGTGGTCACACTTCGCCAACGGGCATCAGGGCTCATTCCACCAGGGGGGTTGCCTCTTCAAGAGCTCTGGCAAGGGGTGCCCCCCTGCAAAATGTTTGTGATGCGGCGGGTTGGTCCTCCCCGCACACATTCATAAGATTTTATAGTTTGGATGTTCATATTACTCCGGGCTCTAGCGTCCTTGAGTCAACATCGCAAGCTAGTGTCTAAGACCCTTTTGCGCTTTGTGACAAACTTCACAGCCAGAGGGTCCGGACACACAGTGCGGCGGCGTGGGTATTCTCGTTCCCATATGCGCTGAAGCGCAGCTGGAGTGTAGCTTTTGAAAGGGAACGATTCGGGTTACTTAACTGTAACCCTGTTCCCTGATAAAGCGGGAACGAAAGCTGCGCTTCTTTGCCGCACTGGGATGTCCCAGGACAGCTCTTCAGACAAAAGTACCTGCAGACACACCTGTGGCTCATCTACTTATAGCCTCTCATTGGCGCATAGTGATGACATCACGGAGGCTATAAATATAGGTCAATTTCATTGACGTGTTCAGACACATATTCACAGCCGGTCACGACTAAAGACGTTCCCATATGCGCTGAAGCGCAGCTTTCGTTCCCGCTTTATCAGGGAACAGGGTTACAGTTAAGTAACCCGAATCGTTATAAAGTTATACATTTTAGTTATAAAATTGTGAATTTAGTATGAGTTTATATCTCATAATTCTGACTTTTCTCAATATTGTGAGTTTATATCTCATAATTCTGACTTTATAACTCACAATTGCAACTTTATATCACTCAATTCTGAGGGAAAAAGTCAGAATTGTGAGATAAAAACTCTCAATGATCTTTTTTGTGTTTGTTTCACACTTATTAGTATTCCAAAGTATTCTAAAGTATTTAGATTAAGTCACTAAACTTGAGTAATGTAACGAAATACGTTACAAATGACTTTTTAAAGCATGTGTTTTGTATCTGTAGTGAAATACATTTTAAAAGTAACACACCCAGCCCTGAATATATATATATATAGTAAGTACTCAGTGTCTCAGACATCCCTGGATCTTCTACTTGCTTATGTGGACAAATTTAAATGCATTTAAAACAAGCGGTCTGAGTAAAAACACCGCTGACGTCACACCTGTGACTGAAAGATACATCCACACCTATTAAACGTTCAACTTTAATCTTACAAAACTGTTGTAAACTTTCATATGAGGTTTTGTGAAGCTCTACAAACTTTCCTTTTAGAGTTAAAGGCTTATAAATCACAAAACGACTTCATCTGAAACATTATTAATCCTGATGTTTTGCTCACGATCATTCGGTGAGTGATCTGCAGCGTTCAGTATTAATATCAGACGGATGTCACTCGCTCCTCTGAGGAACGCGGCCAACTCTCCAATCACAGCTAATGAGTCTGAACTCAAACACCGAGAACATCGCAGTCGTGTGGACGGCAATGAACAAGCGCTCGCGATTAAACAGATGGACGGTGTAAAACGACACTGAGGTTCTGTGTGAGCGAGACTGACCGGACGTCATCATGTGTGAAATACACTGAACTCAACTAAAATCTACTCAAACATGCAAATTGTGAGGGTTTTTCGCCATCAAACAGTGTCGGAAATCCCCCTGGAGAGCCTATAGAGATGTTCTGACTCTTAAAAGTCCTGATGTCGTTGATTCTGTCGAATAGTATGGTTTATTCAGACATTTGCATCGTATTTACACTGTGGAAAAACAGTGTACAGTAAAATGATATGGTGTTGTTATTGTTAGCGAAAGTTAAACTGTTGTTGAATGATTTTTGAAAGCTGAAATGAAGCTGAAACACGAAACATAAATATTAGATGAAGTGGAAAATAGAAATGTTTCCATGGTAACTAACTGAAGTAAAAGCGCTAAGAAATAAATCTGAAATAAAGCCTTATAGAAATATTACAAAAACAACTAATAATAGCAACAGCGTGTAACGAAATTACCCAGATTTAAACTACGATTCAAATGCGAACTGAACATTTAAAAATAAAAATAATATTTAAAAATATTAATAAGTCAGTATGAACAAATACTACAAAGTAAATTAAGCTGAAATAAAAGATATATATTAGATGGAAAATTTAAATGTAAAATAGAATATATATATATATATATAATAAATGCTAAAAACCTAAAGGAAAAATTAACATTTAAAAATAAAAGCTAATTTGAGATATTAACAAATAAATATTAAAAAATAAATAAAACAGAAATTTATAGAAATATTTAAAAAAAAAATCTAAAAATGACAAAAGCTTGTAACAAAATGAATAAAACTTAAATTAAAATGAAAAAGTACTAACAGCTAACTCAAAATATTAATAAATACACATCAACAAAGACTGTAATATAAATGAAGCTGAAATAAAATGAAACAATTTGATGAAAACTTAATTAGAAATGATTGTTGCGATAGAAACTGACCCAAATAAAATAAGTACTAGAATTACTGAAGCTGAAATAAAAACAAATTAAAGCTATATAGTGATGTAAAATACATATATATAAATTTATGTACTAAAATTAAGAGAGCTGAAATTAAAGTTACCTAGAAATATTTTAGTGACAAAAGCATGTAACAAAATTTGTAAATGAAAACTGAAGATTTAGCTACTTCCATGTATTAATCGATAGGTATTAACAAATAATACAGTACAATAGATATATATAAAATAGCAGAATGAAGGCGCTCAGTTTCTGCAGGTGACACTCGCGCAGAAGAACGACGAGCATCATCATCATCAATTGTATTAATGCGAGAGTCTGTCTGGAGATCGCAGCAGTCGATACAAACGATGTTACGTTACCCATGGTGCTTTTCAAGGGGAGCGTAATTGGAGGCGACCGTGATTGTGACTGATGTTCCCGCTGACCGTTTCTGACCCCGCTGATGATATGTGGCCACATTCACAGTTGTTCTCCCGCGTCCGTCGCCAGGGTCGAGGAGTAACGAAACACAAGTGACTCAGTGACGTATTTAAAACGCAAAATGTGAGTCACTGTGTTTGATTTGAAATGGGTGGTAATCAGATTACAGTTCCATCTGAAAAGTGTTTTAGATTACCAAAGTGATTACTTTGAGTTTTAATGTCATTTAAACAGCGATTGGTGATTCTCTGACTCGGAGTCATTTTATAATTGTAAAAAAAGTCACTGCATATTTTTCTCAGAATTTGTTTTTCCCCTCACAATTGTGAGTTTGCATTTCACAATTCTGACTTCAAGAGATTTGCGAGATTTAAACTCACAATTGCAAGTTATAAAGTCAGAATTGGGAGAAATAAACTTGCAATACTGACTTTTTTCATGCAATTGTGAATTTAGTATGTGAGTTTATATCTCATAATTCTGACTTTTCTCAATATTGTGAGTTTATATCTCATAATTCTGACTTTTCTCAATATTGTGAGTTTATATCTCATAATTCTGACTTTTCTCAATATTGTGAGTTTATATCTCATAATTCTGACTTTTCTCAATATTGTGAGTTTATATCTCATAATTCTGACTTTTCTCAATATTGTCAGTTTATATCTCATAATTCTGACTTTTCTCAATATTGTGAGTTTATATCTCATAATTCTGACTTTTCTCAATATTGTGAGTTTATATCTCATAATTCTGACTTTATAACTCACAATTGCAACTTTATATCACTCAATTCTGAGGGAAAAAGTCAGAATTGTGAGATAAAAACTCACAATGATCTTTTTTGTGTTTGTTTCACACTTATTAGTATTCCAAAGTATTCTAAAGTATTTAGATGAAGTGACTAAACTTGAGTAATGTAACGAAATACGTCACAAATGACTTTTTAAAGCATGTATTTTGTAATCTGTAGTGAAACACATTTTAAAAGTAACCCACCCAGCCCTGTCCGCCGCTCCTCCTACGACAACGGTTTCACTGCGGAGGCAAACATTTTTTGTGAACACAATTTGGCAAATGAAATCGGCCGCTGTGGGAGTCTGTGCACGACACGCTTTCTTTCTAAACGCAGGCTGAATTCATTCTCTCTGACTGTGTGCGTCTTCTGACTCTTTAATGCATTTCCATTTATATATTCTGACACGCTAATGCAGGGATCTTAATGCGCCGTCATACATCAGCTGACAATCATCCCACATCCAGGCGTTTGTCTTTGCCGCGTCAGAAATTCATTAGCGCTCTCGAGGTGGAGGGATGTCTAGGGTAATTATATTACTTTGACACGACGCGCGCGTCACGTGCGAGACTGCAGAGAGGGTGTCACACGCTAATGTTTTCAAACAGAAGATACAGCTGCGAGCAAAAGGGATGGAAAACATGAAGCCGATCGGATCTCTTCATCATTATTACACCTGACAAATCTGTGCGAAGCAATGATTCAGCTGATTCCGCATGTGAACTGCTGTTCAGGAATCGATGCACTTTAGGAAAACAGGCCTGCATGCATTACTGACCGGCTGATCACTGACCGCACACTCGTCCCATCCGAGAGCGAGAAACCTCAACTGGTTCTCGCGTGTGAAAATGCTGGAGAAAATCCTCGGTGGAAATAATTAGATTCTACTATTCTGTTTATCACAACTGAAATTGAATTTTGAATGACAGGGAAGAATTTACTGACTGCAATTCAAAGAGATTCAGCACAGCTCATGAATTCACTATGATCCATAACAGTTTGTTTCTCAATATGAACAAATATAGAAAACCAAATACAAAGTGTAACATTCAAAAAAGGCTTGATCAAGCCAGCATTCAAACAAACCCAGCGATTGGGTGGTTTTAACCCAGCGGTTGGGCTGTTTTAACCCAGGAGTTGGGTTGTTTTAACCCAGCGATTGGGTGGTTTTAACCCAGCGATTGGGTGGTTTTAACCCAGCAATTGAGTGGTTTTAACTCAGCGATTGGGTGGTTTTAACCCAGAGAATTGGGTTGTTTTAACCCAGCGATTGGGTGGTTTTAACCCAGCGATTGGGTGGTTTTAACCCAGCAATTGGGTGGTTTTAACCCAGCAATTGAGTGATTTTAACTCAGCGATTGGGTGGTTTTAACCCAACGGTTGGGCTGTTTTAACCCAGGAGTTGGGTTGTTTTAACCTGATGATTGGGTTGTTTTAACCCAGAGAATTGGGTTGTTTTAACCCAGCGATTGGGTGGTTTTAACCCAGCGATTGGGTGGTTTTAACCCAGCGATTGGGTGGTTTTAACCCAGCGATTGGGTGGTTTTAACCCAGCGATTGGGTGGTTTTAACCCAGCGATTGGGTGGTTTTAACCAAGCGGTTGGGTTGTTTTAACCCAGGAGTTGGGTTGTTTAACCCAGCGATTGGGTGGTTTTAACCCAGCGATTGGGTGGTTTTAACCCAGCAATTGGGTGGTTTTAACCAAGCGGTTGGGTTGTTTTAACCCAGGAGTTGGGTTGTTTAACCCAGCAATTGAGTGGTTTTAACCCAGCGATTGGGTGGTTTTAACCCAGCGATTGGGTGGTTTTAAACCCAGCAATTGAGTGGTTTTAACTCAGCGATTGGGTGGTTTTAACCCAGAGAATTGGGTTGTTTTAACCCAGCGATTGGGTGGTTTTAACCCAGCAATTGGGTGGTTTTAACCCAGCAATTGAGTGATTTTAACTCAGCGATTGGGTGGTTTTAACCCAGCGGTTGGGCTGTTTTAACCCAGGAGTTGGGTTGTTTTAACCTGATGATTGGGTTGTTTTAACCCAGAGAATTGGGTTGTTTTAACCCAGCGATTGGGTGGTTTTAACCCAGCAATTGGGTGGTTTTAACCAAGCGGTTGGGTTGTTTTAACCCAGGAGTTGGGTGGTTTTAACCCAGCGATTGGGTGGTTTTAACCCAGCGATTGGGTGGTTTTAACCCAGCGATTGGGTGGTTTTAACCAAGCGGTTGGGTTGTTTTAACCCAGGAGTTGGGTTGTTTAACCCAGCAATTGAGTGGTTTTAACCCAGCGATTGGGTGGTTTTAACCCAGCGGTTGGGCTGTTTTAACCCAGGAGTTGGGTTGTTTTAACCTGATGATTGGGTTGTTTTAACCCAGAGAATTGGGTTGTTTTAACCCAGCGATTGGGTGGTTTTAACCCAGCAATTGGGTGGTTTTAACCAAGCGGTTGGGTTGTTTTAACCCAGGAGTTGGGTGGTTTTAACCCAGCGATTGGGTGGTTTTAACCCAGCAATTGGGTGGTTTTAACCAAGCGGTTGGGTTGTTTTAACCCAGGAGTTGGGTTGTTTAACCCAGCAATTGAGTGGTTTTAACCCAGCGATTGGGTGGTTTTAACCCAGCGGTTGGGTTGTTTTTACCCAGCCAATGAGTTGTTTAACCCAGCGATTGGGTGGTTTTAACCCAGCGATTGACCCAACCTGCTGGGTAGTTTTATTTAACTCAACTATTGTTTAAAAATTACTGTATTTCTTGCTTAATATGAACCTAAAAATATGTTGAAAATTGACATTTATTCATATGTTTAATAAAACAACATTTATTAAGATAAGTTTAATGAGTAACAATAAACATTTATTAAATTCCTTATTAATAAATGTTTAACTTTTGATTATTATCGTTGCCTCTAATAATTATGCATCTGATTTTTAATTTTTAACCAAATTACCTAATTTGGTAAGTGGCCTAATTTGGTTCATTTTAATACAGTAATTTTTAGGCAATAGTTGGTTTCAATAAAACTGCTCATCAGATTGGTCAGACATGTAACCCAACCGCTGGGTTTGTCCATTTTCCACCCATCTTGGGTTGTTTTTAGCCCAGCATTTATTAGAGTGTGGTGAAAAATCAGCTTTGAATATCTTTGAATTTCAACTAATGCGAATTCTAGGTCTTCATATTTACTCAGGAATAAATTACATTTTAAAATATATTCACAAAAGGAATAGTTATTGTAATAATATTTCACTATTTTTACTGTATATTTTTACTGTATATCAAATAAATGTAGCCTTTGCGAGAGACTTTTGCAAAAACGTTAAAAATGATAATTATTCCATACTTCAGCTCTAGCTGAAGAAGCGCTCGTATTGTCTTCATGATCCCCGTGAAGTCCAGAGGCAGCACAACTTCTCGGTGGCCGAACTTGAGGGAAAAATTGAATTGGCACACTGTAAATTCGTTTAATCCGGGCCAAAGTATTATCCGGTTTAGTCACAAAGCCAGTGTGTGGATTTTCTCCAGTTTGAGGCCTCTGTCATCTTAGTCCCATCCACTGGGAGGGATCGCGGTAAAATCCTGCCACCGATCCGACAGCATGTGAAGGAACGAGTGGACGATAAATAATAGAGAAGATGAACGAGTGAAAATCATCTAGACTCGTGATAAATGAGCTTCTGCTCGTCCAAAATGCTGTTTTATTAGCTAATGGATTAGAGGTCCAGTTCCTGCGGTGCTGGTCCACTTGCATATTGATGATTTTCTCCATGCACTCACTCATATTGTAGCTTATGGCTTTTTGATGGAGTGCCGTGATCATTTGTATGGGAAAGTTTCCCACTCGTTCTACATATCAAATGATTTCTAGGAGCGATTGATATCACCTGTGAGAATATTCACTCTCTGACGGTCCAAACAAGGAGACGCTTGATTCAGTGACACTGAGAGTTCCTGTACCTGTGCCGTACATTATTAAACACGGAGGAATGAAGTGATGTGCTGTAATCCAGACTTCTGGTAAAAATAAATGATGGAAATATAACTTTCAGCGGTGAGTTTTTCTACAGAGAAGTTTGGAGACAGTGTTACGGGAATGTTCACATGCTGTCGAAAATGTGCTGGCCAATAAACTGCTGCCCTTATTAATGATGTAATAAAAATAATTCATTCAAGTAATATGGTTCATTAGTTTAAATGTAGACTGTTTAATCTATATATCGATCTATCTATCTATCTATCTATCTATCTATCTATCTATCTATCTATCCATTCATTGATCCATTGAGCATTCCATTCATCCATCCATCAAGCAATCAATCAATCATCCATTCATCCATCCATCAAGCAATCAATCAATCATCCATTCATCATCCATCCATCCATCCATCCATCTGTCAAGCTATCCATCATCCATTCATCCATCATTCATTCATTCATCCATCCATCAAACTGTCAATAATCAATCCATCCATCCATCAAGCAATCCATCATCCATTCATCCATCCATCAAGCAATCCATCATTCATCCATCTATCATCTGTCCATCCATCATCCATTCATCCATCCATCCATCCGTCCTTCCATCCATCTGTCCTTCCATCCATCAAGCAATCCATCATCCATTCATCCATCCATTCATCCATCCATCCATAAAGCAATCCATCATTCATCCATCTATCATCTGTCCATCCATCATCCATTCATCCATCCATCATCTGTCCATCCATCATCCATTCATCCATTCATCCATCCATCCTTCCATCCATCATGCAATCCATCATCCATTCATCCATCCATTATCCATCATCATCATCATCCATACATCCATCATCCATTCATTCATCCATCCGTCAAGCAATCCATCATCCATTCATCCATCATCTGTCCATCTATCATCCATTCATCCATTCATCCATCCGTCCTTCCATCCATCAAGCAATCCATCATCCATTCATCCATCCATCATCCATTCATCCATCCATCCATCCATCAAGCAATCCATCATTCATCCATCTATCATCTGTCCATCCATCATCCATTCATCTATCCATCATCTGGCCATCCATCATCCATTCAATTCATTCATCCATCCATCCTTCCATCCATCAAGCAATCCATCATCCATTCATCCATCCATTATCCATCATCATCATCATCCATACATCCATCATCCATTCATTCATCCATCCGTCAAGCAATCCATCATCCATTCATCCATCATCTGTCCATCTATCATCCATTCATCCATTCATCCATCCATCCGTCCTTCCATCCATCAAGCAATCCATCATCCATTCATCCATCATCCATCCATCCATCAAGCAATCCATCCATTAATCGAGCAGTCAATCATCCATCCATCCATCAAGCAATCCATCCATTAATCGAGCAGTCAATCATCCATCCATCTATCATCTGTCCATCTATCATCCATTCATCCATTCATCCATCCGTCCTTCCATCCATCAAGCAATCCATCATCCATTCATCCATCATCTGTCCATCTATCATCCATTCATCCATTCATCCATTCATCCATCCGTCCTTCCATCCATCAAGCAATCCATCATCCATTCATCCATCATCCATCCATCCATCAAGCAATCCATCCATTAATCGAGCAGTCAATCATCCATCCATCGATCCATTAATTGAGGAATTCATCCATTCATCTTTCAAGACTTTGTCGTCCCAGCATTTCAGTTTCATCTCGATAAACTGCTTTTCTAGTTTAAGAGGAGTTGAACTTTACTCCCCAGAAACTTTGGTTGCAGTTCATCCAATCAGAATTTAGCCACGCGACACTTTATAAGTAGTGTGAAGATGAATTTGTTCACGT
This sequence comes from Opsariichthys bidens, assembly GCA_037194245.1. Lineage (NCBI taxonomy): Eukaryota > Metazoa > Chordata > Actinopteri > Cypriniformes > Xenocyprididae > Opsariichthys > Opsariichthys bidens. The sequence continues at coordinate 692,425 of CM074289.1, forward strand.
CTTTCTCCAGCCGACCCTCCATTACAACCTCCTGCTCGTTTAAAGTAAAACACTTCCCCTTCATTGATAACAAAGAGCAATGGGACTCTGCTTTAGATTCGAGATATCCATTAAACATTTCTGTTTGGTTAATTATACGTCCACAGTGCAAATAAAAGCGCAGCGGTAATGGAAAATCATTCGTCTGTATTGTAATGCAGATGCTTAGGGCGACTCGTCTTTAAACTGAATTCTGAGGCTCCACAAAAGTGCCAGCGTCCCATCGATCTTACGTAGAGGAAAATAAATAGTTGAGGCCACTGCAACTCCCTATTTTAGTTGTCCTGACAGAGACGACATGCAGGAAAACATGTCTTTTTAATGGAATGGGTTTATCTTCCTGTGCGTTTGCAGCGCTCTCTGCCTGAGTGCTCTCCGACTGTATTGGATTATTGGAGAGGAGAGATGTGTGTGTGTGTGTGTGTGTGTGAGTGTGTGTGAGGTTAGACTCTTCTGAATATTAGCCTCAGTAATGGCAGGTATTATTTTCCGTCTGTCTGCAGCTGTATTCCCACCTGTCTCTCTTCACTAGAGATGCGGCTAATTGATAAGCAGGATAAACACATTTACAATTCCGATGGCAAAAGGCCAGTCTCATTTCCATAAAAGTGCAAAAGAAGAAAACATCTGGTGCTACTGTAGATGCTGTGACGAGCGTTATGACAATGAAATCTGAAGGAATAGTATCTAATATTAATGCAAACTATCTGCTGACCTCCCACCCGTGAATGTAAACGAGGTGTGGGTCAGCGGTCAGTGTTCTGTGACGTGAGGGATTTGATCGTGTGTGTGAAATGATAATCATGACAGAACTTTTTTAATATATTCTCGCAAACTTCATCTTGCTAGAACACTGACCATTATTGTTACAAAACTATTACGAACAATTGTTTATCAGCACTGAATGAAGTATTAATGTTTAGCATTTCTTTTGTTTCGTTGTCAACAGCAATGCATTCTGGGATTACTTTTCAGCTGTCGACTATTTTAGGTGTCACTACAGGCGTTGTGAAAGCAAAACTAATGCTGAAGCGGAATAAAATGTGGACTAAACCTGGTAATTTTCCTCAGATTAAACATATTGAAGATCAAAGCAAACTAACTTGGATTGAGAAAGCATGGTCAGAATGTTTAAAGTAGTTTTAAAAAGCTTTACGTTTTTAGGCCCAGTTTCACAGACAAGGCTTAGATTAAGCCAGGATTAAACCTTAGTTCAATTAGGATATTTAAGTAGCTTTTATAACCATGCCTCAGAAAAAACATGACTGGTGTGCATCTTGAGGCAAACATATTTTAAGATATGTCCGTGCAAGTTGCTTAAACAGCTTAAATATGCAGATTTAATTGTTTGAAGTTTGAAAGTTTTAAGTGTAAAATAGTTTTAAAAGCTTGAAATTTGAAGCTTTTAAGTTTAAAGTATTAAACCCTTGAAGTTTGAAGCAGTTTTACGACTGAAGTAGATTTATTAACTTGACATTTGAAGGTTTTAAATTTAAATGAGTTTTCAAAGCTTGAAGTTTAAAGTAGATTTAAGTTTGAATTAAATTTAATAGTTTGAAGTTTGAAGGTTCAAGTATGAAGCAATTTTAAAAGCTTGAAATTTGAAGGTTTTAAGTTTAAAAGCTTTGAAGTTTGGCAGTCTTAAGTTCAAAATAGTTTTTAAAACTTTGAAATTTGTTTTAAGATTGAAGTATTGAAGGTTGAAGGTTTTCATTTGAAAAGCTTGAAGTTTAAAGCTGTTTTCTGATTGATGTTGATTTAATAGCTTGATGTTTGAATGTTTTTAGTTTATAGTAGTTTTAAAAGCTTGAAGTTTAAAGTAGTTTTAAGTTTGAATTAAATGTAATAGTTTGAAGTTTGAAGGTTCAAGTATGAAGCAATTTTAAAAGCTTGAAATTTGAAGGTTTTAAGTTTAAAAGTTTGAAGATTGAAGGTTTTAAGCTTAAATTAGTTTTAAAAGCTTGAAGTTTAAAGTAGTTTTAAGTTTGAATTAAATGTAATAGTTTGAAGTTTGAAGGTTTAAGTATAAAGCAATTTTAAAAGCTTGAAATTTGAAGGTTTTAAGTTTAAAAGCTTTGAAGTTTGAAGGTTTTAAGCTTAAATTAGTTTTAAAAGCTTGAAATTTGAAGCTTTTAAGTTTAAAGTATTAAACCCTTGAAGTTTGAAGCAGTTTTACGACTGAAGTAGATTTATTAACTTGACATTTGAAGGTTTTAAATTTAAATGAGTTTTCAAAGCTTGAAGTTTAAAGTAGATTTAAGTTTGAATTAAATTTAATAGTTTGAAGTTTGAAGGTTCAAGTATGAAGCAATTTTAAAAGCTTGAAATTTGAAGGTTTTAAGTTTAAAAGCTTTGAAGTTTGGCAGTCTTAAGTTCAAAATAGTTTTTAAAACTTTGAAATTTGTTTTAAGATTGAAGTATTGAAGGTTGAAGGTTTTCATTTGAAAAGCTTGAAGTTTAAAGCTGTTTTCTGATTGATGTTGATTTAATAGCTTGATGTTTGAATGTTTTTAGTTTATAGTAGTTTTAAAAGCTTGAAGTTTAAAGTAGTTTTAAGTTTGAATTAAATGTAATAGTTTGAAGTTTGAAGGTTCAAGTATGAAGCAATTTTAAAAGCTTGAAATTTGAAGGTTTTAAGTTTAAAAGTTTGAAGATTGAAGGTTTTAAGCTTAAATTAGTTTTAAAAGCTTGAAGTTTAAAGTAGTTTTAAGTTTGAATTAAATGTAATAGTTTGAAGTTTGAAGGTTTAAGTATAAAGCAATTTTAAAAGCTTGAAATTTGAAGGTTTTAAGTTTAAAAGCTTTGAAGTTTGAAGGTTTTAAGCTTAAATTAGTTATAAAAGCTTGAAGTTTAAAGTAGTTTTAAGTTTGAATTAGATTTAATAGTTTGAAGTTTGAAGGTTTAAGTATAAAGCAATTTTAAAAGCTTGAAATTTGAAGGTTTTAAGTTTAAAAGCTTTGAAGTTTGAAGGTTTTAAGCTTAAATTAGTTATAAAAGCTTGAAGTTTAAAGTAGTTTTAAGTTTGAATTAAATTTAATAGTTTGAAGTTTGAAGGTTTAAGTATAAAGCAATTTTAAAAGCTTGAATTTTGAAGGTTTTAAGTTTAAAAGCTTTGACGTTTGAAGGTTTTAAGCTTAAATTAGTTTTAAAAGCTTGAAGTTTAAAGTAGTTTTAAGTTTAAAAGTTTGAAGTTTGAAGGTTTTAAGCTTAAATTAGTTATAAAAGCTTGAAGTTTAAAGCAGTTTTAAGATTAATGTAGATTTAATACCTTGACGTTGACGGTTTTTAGCTGATAGTATTTCAAAAGCTTGACGTGTAAAGCATTTTTAAGTTTAAGTAGATTCAATAGCCTGAAGTTTTAAAACTTTAAGGTTAAAGTATTTTCAAACGTGTGATATTTAAAGCGGTTTTAAGATTGAAGTAGATCTAATAGCTCGTGGTTTGAAGTTTAAAGTAGCTTTAGAAGAGTTAGAAGAAGTAGAAGTAGATTTAAAAGCTTGAAACAGTTAACCCTGGGTCCTGGAGTAGTTTTGAAGACATGTTGCCACGCAGTCCATCCAACAAACAGGTTGCTATGCGGTTGCTAGGATGTTCTGGGTGGTTGCTAGTGTGTTGCTATGCAATTTCTAGCTCATCACATGGTTTCAGTTGGTAGTCGCTGAGCTGTAAGCGATAGATAGAGTGAAAACAAATTAAAAATGCACAACAAATAAAGTGAAATTTCCCAAACTCTCGTGACCCCGCTAGTCTCCGCCGCCACACGTCCAGCATGTTTGCAGTTTAGGCCACATTAGTGATGCGTGTTGTTCTTCTAACGGTTTACTGCAGCGGAATGTTCGAATGTGACACAGCCCACACGGTTTCCAAGGATACAGTTCTCGAGAAAAGAGCCGATAACAAACCTCCATCTGTTCTGCTGTATTCATCACACATGCCCACGACCCATTTCCCCCAAAACTTCATCTGCCAACTCGCAGTTCATTAGTGAATACTGCAAGCATCAGTTAAAACTTCTCTACACCACTACATTGTGCTGCATCATTAATCATTGTCTCTTCCAGAGCGCTCGGCTTCTGCCTGCCAGAGATCATCAGAAACCCACTGGACGATTTTACCACTACAATCCTCGTTATTCAGGGGCTGGAAACCCAAACGCCAGCGTGAAACGCTTTTCCTAAACCTCTGATTAATTCCAGTGCTGTTTCGAGTCCTGCCACAGACCTGCGATCAGATCAACTTAGAATAACTGCAGGTGGGAGGCTGTTTAACAGCGCTCTCGCTCACGTAAAGCCGGATATATACTAGCAAATCTCAGCTGTCAAGCTCTTTTATTTGGTCACATTGTCACCATATAGTTCTTTATATAACGTTGGATATATATAAGAATATCTGTATTCGATACACTATGTTCGTGTAAAGCGATATAGAAGTACAAATCTGTATATTTTATTTTTTATTTTATTTCGAGGCTTATAAAAGTGTGAAAGTGTTTCATTTTGTATATTTAATTTTTTATTTTATTTCAAGGCTTATAAAAGTGTGAAAGTGTTTCATTTTGTATATTTAATTTTTTATTTTATTTTATTTCAAGGCTTATAAAAGTGTGAAAGTGTTTAATTTTGTATATTTAATTTTTTATTTTATTTTATTTCGAAAGCTTATAAAAGTGAAAGTGTTTAATTTTGTATATTTAATTTTTTATTTTATTTTATTTCGAAGCTTATAAAAGTGTGAAAGTGTTTAATTTTGAATATTTAATTTTTTATTTTATTTCAAGGCTTATAAAAGTGTGAAAGTGTTTCATTTTGTATATTTAATTTTTTATTTTATTTCAAGGCTTATAAAAGTGTGAAAGTGTTTCATTTTGAATATTTAATTTTTTATTTTATTTCAAGGCTTATAAAAGTGTGAAAGTGTTTCATTTTGTATATTTAATTTTTTATTTTATTTCAAGGCTTATAAAAGTGTGAAAGTGTTTCATTTTGTATATTTAATTTTTTATTTTATTTTATTTCAAGGCTTATAAAAGTGTGAAAGTGTTTCATTTTGTATATTTAATTTTTAATTTTATTTTATTTCGAAGCTTATAAAAGTGTGAAAGTGTTTAATTTTGTTTATTTATTTTTTTCTTTTATTTTATTTTGAGACTTACAAAAGTGTGAAAGTGTTTAATTTTGTATATTTATTTTTTTTATTTTATTTCGAGGCTTATAAAAGTGTGAAAGTGTGACATTTCAGTTTTGGCAAATTTTTAGTTTTTGGCATTTCATTTTATTGCATATTTTGTATTTTATTTTATTTATTTTATTTTGGAATCTTATGAAAGTGACACATTTCGGGGTGTTTTTTTAGTATATTTTTTATGGTTGTTATTTTTTTATTTTATTCTTCATTTTAGTTTATTTAGAAGGCTCACGAATGAAATTGTGATCCATTTAATTTTTGCAGGACAATTAAACCCTGAAATGCATTAATTAGGGTTAGATGTTCGTTTGATGATGACTGACTCGTGTCGAGATTCCGATCCGTTTTCCTCTCTGCTTTCACGTGGTTTGTGTTTGTGTTGTGTTTGTGCTGAAACACAATCTGTTTCCCGTGTCAGTCCAAACCCGGTGTCAGTGCGGAGCTGCTGGGGTGACAGGTTGTTTCTTCAAGCTCCAATTAACATCAGAATCAAAGCAGAAAACCTGCTCATGTGTTTCTATCAGGAGTTGGTTTGCTGCGCTGTGTTTATTTTATTTATTTATTTATTTTACGTTTTATTTAATTGTGTTATTTTGATTTATTCGTTTTCGTCACATGACATCTACGGCTCTGGCGATTGGCTCACAGCTGAACATGCATCTGAGGTGAATGTGAAGGCTAAAGGTTATCTCTCTCCAGACACTGTTGACTTAATTTGTGAAAAAGTGCGTTTCCGAGCATAAATCCAGAGTCGCAGCTCTTGTAATTGTCCTGTTGTGTTTCAGCGTTACAGAGGCCGTCACGGTTCAGTCCTTCCGCCGTTTCGTCATTATTCTAAAGCTGGTCATTATGCCAACCATCTGCTCCACATTCAGAGGCGAGATGCAGCTCTCGTCGTCTTTCTGCTGATGGTGTCTCATCCGTCGAGCCCTGGAGCCCGTCCAGAGAGAAACACTTCAGGATTCGAGGCTCTCAGGAGCTTTGGACAGAAACTCTGCTGGAATGCCGCTGTTTTTACACCGCTGATGAGGAACATAATGCGTGGAGTCGGTGTTTATGTGTGCCAGAGGCAGCTCGGTATTGTTCAGCGTGTTCCAAGTCTTTTCTTCTATAAACGCTTCGCAAACAAGAACAAATGTAGGCGGGGCTTGATTGATTGGATGGTTGTGGTTTGCTATTGGTGGATCTCATGGGAGTATTTACTTTTCTTTTTCTTTTGGACCTGAACATGTTCTTGTGGGAATGAGCTCCTTTATGCGTCACTGGAAAGGGCGTTTCAGGTCGAGCGCATTGCATTGTGGGAAACAGCTTCTCTATAATTAACGTGCGGTTTGTTTTCAGATTTAGTTTGAGTTTGAGTTGACAGTGACGCTCTTAATTTCAGCCTGAAGCTGTTGTGAGTCGAGCTCCGCGGATTCCTCCATCTGCGTTCGTGTCTTTCTCAGCCGTATCCCCCCGTGTGCCGGGGCCGGGCTTGATCCGCTCGCGCCGTCGCTCGGCGTCGGCTGTGACGGCGCTCCTTCCCACAGCCCGGAGCCGATGCCGCACAATCGATAGTCACCCTCCGGGGCTCAGAGAGGAAGATCAAAGATCCCACTCATCGTTTCTGACAAAGTCTCTCTCTCTCTCTCGCTCTGAATCCTGTGTGTTTTGTTGAACTTTTGAAGTGCTCCACATTCTGCCACGGCAAAGCCTCCTGTTTCCCCCCAAAATGGAACTTGAACGAATCAGAAATGTCAGAGGAGAAATGTAAAACATCATTATCTGGTCTCTTTTAAACACATTTTACTTTCAAGCACAAGCCTCTTAGAAGTTTGGAAAACCGACAGACTGTCTTTTAGACGGACTGTATCACAAAATATTCTACCTCGTGTCAACACCTGTATGATTTTCTGATTTTACTGAGATCTAAACTCGGAATTCTGAGATCTAAACTCGGAATTCTGAGATCTAAACTCGGAATTCTGAGATCTAAACTCGGAATTCTGAAATCTAAATTCAGAATTCTGAGATCTAAACTCGGAATTCTGAGATCTAAATTCGGAATTCTGAGATCTAAACTGCGATCCAAATTCGGAATTCTGAGATGTAAACTCGGAATTCTGAGATCTAAATTCGGAATTCTGAGATCTAAACTCGGAATTCTGAAATCTAAATTCGGAATTCTGAGATCTAAATTCGGTATTCTGAGATCTAAACTCGGAATTTTGAGATCTAAATTCGGAATTCTGAGATCTAAACTCGGAATTCTGAAATCTAAATTCTGAATTCTGAGATCTAAACTCGGAATTCTGACATCTAAATTAGGAATTCTGAGATCTAAACTGCGATCCAAATTCGGTATTCTGAGATCTAAACTCGGAATTCTGAGATCTAAACTCGGAATTTTGAGATCTAAACCCGTAATTCTGGGATCTAAATTCGGAATTCTGAGATCTAAACTCGGAATTCTAAGATCTAAATTCGGAATTCTGAGATCTAAATTCAAAATTCTGAGATCTAAACTCGGCATTCTGAGATCTAAATTCGGTATTCTAAGATCTAAACTCGGAATTCTGAGATCTAAATTCGGAATTCTGAGATCTAAACTCGGAATTCTGAAATCTAAATTCTGAATTCTGAGATCTAAACTCGGAATTCTTACATCTAAATTAGGAATTCTGAGATCTGAACTGCGATCCAAATTCGGTATTCTGAGATCTAAACTCGGAATTCTGAGATCTAAACTCGGAATTCTGAGATCTAAACTCGGAATTCTGAGATCTAAACCCGTAATTCTGGGATCTAAATTCGGAATTCTGAGATCTAAACTCGGAATTCTGAGATCTAAACTCGGAATTCTGAGATCTAAATTCGGAATTCTGAGATCTAAACTCGGAATTCTGAGATCTAAACCCGTAATTCTGGGATCTAAATTCGGAATTCTGAGATCTAAACTCAGAATTCTGAGATCTAAACTCGGAATTCTGAGATCTAAATTCGGAATTCTGAGATCTAAACTCGGAATTCTGATATCTAAATTCGGAATTCTGAGACCTAAATTCGGAATTCTGAGATCTAAATTCGGAATTCTGAGATCTAAACTCGGAATTCTGAAATCTAAATTCTGAATTCTGAGATCTAAACTCGGAATTCTGACATCTAAATTAGGAATTCTGAGATCTAAACTGCGATCCAAATTCGGTATTCTGAGATCTAAACTCGGAATTATGAGATCTAAACTCGGAATTCTGAGATCTAAACTCGGAATTTTGAGATCTAAACCCGTAATTCTGGGATCTAAATTCGGAATTCTGAGATCTAAACTCGGAATTCTAAGATCTAAATTCGGAATTCTGAGATCTAAATTCAAAATTCTGAGATCTAAACTCGGCATTCTGAGATCTAAATTCGGTATTCTAAGATCTAAACTCGGAATTCTGAGATCTAAATTCGGAATTCTGAGATCTAAACTCGGAATTCTGAGATCTAAATTCGGAATTCTGAGATCTAAACTCGGAATTCTGAAATCTAAATTCTGAATTCTGAGATCTAAACTCGGAATTCTTACATCTAAATTAGGAATTCTGAGATCTAAACTGCGATCCAAATTCGGTATTCTGAGATCTAAACTCGGAATTCTGAGATCTAAACTCGGAATTCTGAGATCTAAACTCGGAATTCTGAGATCTAAACCCGTAATTCTGGGATCTAAATTCGGAATTCTGAGATCTAAACTCGGAATTCTGAGATCTAAATTCGGAATTCTGAGATCTAAACTCGGAATTCTGAGATCTAAACCCGTAATTCTGGGATCTAAATTCGGAATTCTGAGATCTAAACTCAGAATTCTGAGATCTAAACTCGGAATTCTGAGATCTAAATTCGGAATTCTGAGATCTAAACTCGGAATTCTGATATCTAAATTCGGAATTCTGAGACCTAAATTCGGAATTCTGAGATCTAAATTCGGAATTCTGAGATCTAAACTCGGAATTCTGAGATCTAAATTCGGAATTCTGAGATCTAAACTCTGAATTCTAAGATCTAAATTCGGAATTCTGAGATCTAAATTCAAAATTCTGAGATCTAAACTCGGCATTCTGACATCTAAATTCAGAATTCAGAGATCTAAACTGCGATCTAAATTCGGTTTTCTGAGATATAAACTCGGAATTCTGAGATCTAAATTCAGTATTCTGAGATCTAAACTCGGAATTCTGAGATCTAAATTCGGAATTCTGAGATCTAAACTCGGAATTCTGAGATCTAAATTCGGAATTCTGAGATCTAAACTCGGAATTATGAGATCTAAACTTGGAATTCTGAGATCTAAATTCGGAATTCTGATATCTAAACTCGGAATTCTGAGATCTAAATTCGGAATTCTGAGATCTAAACTCGGAATTCTGAAATCTAAATTCTGAATTCTGAGATCTAAACTCGGATTTCTGACATCTAAATGAGGAATTCTGAGATCTAAACTGCGATCCAAATTCGGTATTCTGAGATCTAAACTCGGAATTATGAGATCTAAACTCAGAATTCTGAGATCTAAACTCGGAATTCTGAGATCTAAATTCGGAATTCTGAGATCTAAACTCTGAATTCTAAGATCTAAATTCGGAATTCTGAGATCTAAACTCGGAATTCTGAGATCTAAATTCGGAATTCTGAGATCTAAACTCGGAATTCTGAGATCTAAATTCGGAATTCTGAGATCTAAACTCGGAATTCTGAAATCTAAATTCGGAATTCTGACATCTAAATTAGGAATTCTGAGATCTAAATTCGGAATTCTGAGATCTAAATTCAAAATTCTGAGAACTAAACTCGGAATTCTGAGATCTAAGTTCAGAATTCTGAGATCTAAACTGCGATCTAAATTCGGTATCCTGAGATCTAAACTCGGAATTCTGAGATCTAAATTCAGTATTCTGAGATCTAAACTCGGAATTCTGAGATCTAAATTCAGAATTCTGAGATCTAAACTGCGATCTAAATTCGGTATTCTGAGATCTAAACTGCGATCAAAATTCGGTATTCTGAGATCTAAACTCGGAATTCTGAGATCTAAATTCGGAATTCTGAGATCTAAATTCGGAATTCTGAGATCTAAACTGCGATCCAAATTCGGTATTCTGAGATCTAAACTCGGAATTATGAGATCTAAACTCAGAATTCTGAGATCTAAACTCGGAATTCTGAGATCTAAACCCGTAATTCTGGGATTTAAACTCGGAATTCTGAGATCTAAATTCGGAATTCTGAGAACTAAACTGCAATCTAAATTCGGTATTCTGAGATCTAAATTCGGTATTCTGAGATCTAAACTCAGAATTCTGAGATCTAAACTCGGAATTCTGAGATCTAAACTCGGAATTCTGAGATCTAAACTCGGAATTCTGAGATCTAAATTCGGAATTCTGAGATCTAAACTCTGAATTCTAAGATCTAAATTCGGAATTCTGAGATCTAAATTCAAAATTCTGAGATCTAAACTCGGCATTCTGAGATCTAAATTCAGAATTCAGAGATCTAAACTGCGATCTAAATTCGGTATTCTGAGATCTAAACTCGGAATTCTGAGATCTAAATTCAGTATTCTGAGATCTAAACTTGGAATTCTGAGATCTAAATTCGGAATTCTGATATCTAAACTCGGAATTCTGAGATCTAAATTCGGAATTCTGATATCTAAATTCAGAATTCAGAGATCTAAACTGCGATCTAAATTCGGTATTCTGAGATCTAAATTCGGAATTCTGAGATCTAAATTCAGTATTCTGAGATCTAAACTCGGAATTCTGAGATCTAAACTCGGAATTCTGAGATCGAAATTCGGAATTCTGAGATCTAAACTCGGAATTCTGAGATCTAAATTCGGAATTCTGAGATCGAAATTCGGAATTCTGAGATCTAAACTCGGAATTCTGAGATCTAAATTGGGAATTCTGTGATCTAAACTCGGAATTCTGAGATCTAAATGGGGAATTCTGAGATCTAAATTCGGAATTCTGAGATCTAAATTCAGAATTCTGAGATCTAAACTCGGAATTCTGAGATCTAAATTCGGAATTCTGAGATCTAAATTCGGAATTCTGAGATCTAAACTCGGAATTCTGAGATCTAAATTCGGAATTCTGAGATCTAAATTCGGAATTCTGAGATCTAAATTGGGAATTCTGAGATCTAAATTCAGAATTCTGAGATCTAAATTCAGAATTCTGAGATCTAAACTCGGCATTCTGAGATCTAAATTCAGAATTCTGAGATCTAAACTCGGAATTCTGAGATCTAAATTCGGAATTCTGAGATCTAAACTCAGAATTATGATATCTAAATTGGGAATTCTGAGATCTAAATTCAGAATTCTGAGATCTAAATTCAGAATTCTGAGATCTAAATTCAGAATTCTGAGATCTAAACTCGGAATTTTGAGATCTAAATTCAGAATTCTGAGATCTAAACTCGGAATTGCGAGATGGAAAATGCTGGAAAAAACTCAAGGAAATAGATTTGCAATTACCTTTTTTAATTTTTTTTATTCCATGGTGGGGAAAAAAACAGAAGAGAAGAAAATATTGAGATAAATTAGTAACTCTGAGAACAAAAGTCAGAATTTTTAAAGAAAATTTTTAGAAAAATATTCAGAATCAGTGTTATTAGATACTTTTATTAATGATAATATTTTTATATTTAGTGTTTAGTGTTTTCATTTTCATTTCTTTTTGTTTTTTTATCTTTTTTTTTTTTTAAATAGATTTTTAGTTTTAATTATTTTAGTGCATCAATAAACAAAAGGAAATGAGAAATGTTGCCTCGGTTGCCAAATAACTAAAACAAAATAAGTTTTTTTATATTTTATTTCATTTAACATTTATTTTGTTTCAAGCAGCAAAAATGTTTGTTTTTTTATGGTTTTGCTTTTATTTTCATATAACTATAATAATCCTGTGCAGAATTCAGAGGAAAAAGTCAGAATTGTGAGAAAACCAGCAAACGTTAAAGCAACAAAAAGCATCTTTTCAGTGGAATTTGACAAAATCCTCCTCCCTCTGCTGAAGCTCTCAGATCATCTCATCGATCTGTCAAACCGGTGACATCAAACCTGAATATGAATGTTCACAAATAACATTTGAGCGCTACAGTATACACTGTAAAAAACCTTAATTCACTGTGTTTATCCACTGGATTCAGTCCAGTGTATGTGAATCGACCAAATGAAAGTGATCTCAGACTGTTTGAGTGTTTTAGAGACGTTTATCAGTGCATTAGAGGGAATAAGAGTCAGATGAAGTAGTTTACGTGTTTTGTGTAATATAATCTGCCTCATGTTTTGTATGTGACTGTTGTGAAGTGATGTAATGCATGTACAGTTGTGTTCAAAATTATTCAACCCCCACTGAAATTGATTGTTTTGGCCGGTTTGACATTGATTTTGATCATTCAGTCATCCTGCTTACAATTAAATCAAAGAGGCACGTGTAGGTCAGACAAATATAACATAACATTTATAATGAAATAACCACAAATGTCTTTTCTCTGCTCACATCATTATCAGTTTTATTCAACCCCCAAGTGACATTCAATCTTAATACTTAGTACAACATCCTTTTACAGTTATAACAGCTTTTAAACGTGAAGCATAGCTTGACACAAGTGTCTTGCAGCGAGCTACGGGTATCTTCGCCCATTCATCATGGGCAAAAGCCTCCAGTTCAGTCACATTCTTAGGCTTGCGCACTGCAACTGCTTTCTTTAAGTCCCACCAGAGGTTCTCAATCGGATTTAAGTCTGGTGACTGCGATGGCCATTTCAAAATGTTCCAGCCTTTAATCTGCAACCATGCTCTAGTGGACTTGGAGGTATGCTTGGGATCATTGTCCTGTTGAAAGGTCCAACGTCTCCCAAGCCTCAGGTTTGTGACGGACTGCATCACATTGCCCTCCAATATCTCCTGGTACTGAAGAGAATTCATGGTACCTTGCACACGCTGAAGCTTCCCAGTACCTGCAGAAGCAAAACAGCCCCAAAGCATGATTGACCCCCCGCCATGCTTCACAGTAGGCAAGGTGTTCTTTTCTTCATAGGCCTTGTTCTTCCTCCTCCAAACATAGCGTTGATCCATGGGCCCAAACAGTTCTAATTTTGTTTCATCAGTCCACAGAACACTATCCCAAAACTTCTGTGGTTTGTCCACATGACTTTTGGCATACTGCAGTCGACTCTTCTTATTCTTTGGAGACAGCAAGGGGGTGCGCCTGGGAGTTCTGGCATGGAGGCCTTCATTACGCAGGGTGCGCCGTATTGTCTGAGCAGAAACTTCAGTACCTACATCTGACAAATCTTTTCTCAGTTCCTCAGCAGTCACACGGGGACTTTTCTCCACTCTACGCTTCAGGTAGCGCACAGCAGTCGAAGTCAGCATCTTCTTTCTGCCACGACCAGGTAGCGTTTCAACAGTGCCCTTTGCCTTGAATTTGCGAATGATGCTTCCTATGGTGTCTCTTGGTATGTTTAACATCTTTGCAATCTTCTTATAGCCATTGCCCTTCCTGTGAAGAGTAATCACCTCTTCTCTTGTCTTCCTGGACCATTCTCTTGACTTCACCATGTTTGTAAACACACCAGTAAATGTCTAGAAGGAGCTGAGTATCACAGTCATTTTAAAGCTGCCTAATTGGTGCTTATTAGGCTTTATTGCTGCTCCCTGACATCCACAGGTGCTTTCAATACCTGATTGAAAACACTTCAATGGACCTCTGTTCTTCAGAGTGGTAGTCTTTAAGGGGTTGAATAATTGTGTCAATGAAGAATTCACAAAAGAAACATTTACTACTGTATTACAAAACCAATTGATGTCATTTTAGTTGCATATGCTTCTTTAAGAAGTCCTTGTAGGATTTCATTCTGAATTCAATTACAAATGTACTCTAAATTCTCTAAAACCATTTACAGCATTGGGGGGTTGAATAATTTTGAACACAACTGTAAGCTCATTGTGCTGCATTCGTCTCAGCTGAAGCATCTTCTGTGTTCGTGTCTTAATAACGATGATCTCCATCAGTAAAACCTGCTGATCAGAGAGGCTTGTTCCTCTCGTGAGGCTGCCCTGCTCTTTTAGCTCGACGTGATCTAATGAAATGCTGTCCGTGCACTTTAATGGAGGGATATTACCACACTTCCCTGAGAATGAGGGAAATGATCCTCGGAAAGGTGTGCTTCATAAATTAGCTCCGGAGATACGCGTGCGTCGGAGTCTAATGAACAGCCCTGAACTCTCGTGTGCTCTTACAGTAACACGTCTAATTATGGGCTGTCTGAGCCTCATGCGAGCTGGCCGAGATTGTTATACTGTACCCAATTTCTGAAGCATTACCCATTAAGAGTTTAATGTCTCTATAAATATTCAGCAGCATATTTGTGTGGAAAGAGGGCTAAATGTGGAGCGTGATATGGAAGCTTATTTGTGGCACCGAATTAAAATAAAAAAACAAAATAAAAATAAAAAGGAATTGCGACTTTTGTATCTCATAATTCTCACGTTTTGCCTTATAATTCTCAGAATTGAGAGGGATAAACTCAAAATTGCATAAAAATTATGTGGCAGAAACGAACAAAAATAAAACTGATATGTAAACTCAGAATTGTGAGACATGAACTCAGAATTGCGAGACGTGAACTCAGAATTGTGAGATGTGAACTCAGAATTGTGAGACATGAACTCAGAATTGTGAGATGTGAACTCTGAATTGTGAGATGTGAACTCAGAATTGTGAGACGTGAATTCAGAATTGTGAGATGTGAACTCAGAATTGTGAGACGTGAATTCAGAATTGTGAGATGTGAATTCAGAATTGTGAGACGTGAACTCAGAATTGTGAGATGTGAACTCTGAATTGTGAGACGTGAACTCAGAATTGTGAGACGTGAACTCAGAATTGTGAGATGTGAACTCAGAATTGTGAGATGTGAACTCAGAATTGTGAGATGTGAACTCAGAATTGTGAGACGTGAACTCAGAATTGTGAGATGTGAACTCTGAATTGTGAGACATGAACTCAGAATTGCGAGACGTGAACTCAGAATTGTGAGATGTGAACTCAGAATTGCGAGACGTGAACTCAGAATTGTGAGATGTGAACTCAGAATTGTGAGACATGAACTCAGAATTGTGAGATGTGAACTCAGAATTGCGAGATGTGAACTCAGAATTGCGAGACGTGAACTCAGAATTGTGAGATATGAACTCAGAATTGCGAGACGTGAACTCAGAATTGTGAGATGTGAACTCAGAATTGCGAGACGTGAACTCAGAATTGTGAGATGTGAACTCAGAATTGCGAGATGTGAACTCAGAATTGCGAGACGTGAACTCAGAATTGTGAGATGTGAACTCAGAATTGCGAGACGTGAACTCAGAATTGTGAGATGTGAACTCAGAATTGTGAGATGTGAACTCAGAATTGTGAGACATGAACTCAGAATTGTGAGATGTGAACTCAGAATTGCGAGATGTGAACTCAGAATTGCGAGACGTGAACTCAGAATTGTGAGATGTGAACTCAGAATTGCGAGACGTGAACTCAGAATTGTGAGATGTGAACTCAGAATTGTGAGATGTGAACTCAGAATTGTGAGACATGAACTCAGAATTGTGAGATGTGAACTCAGAATTGCGAGACGTGAACTCAGAATTGTGAGATGTGAACTCAGAATTGTGAGACATGAACTCAGAATTGCGAGACGGGAACTCAGAATTGCGAGACGGGAACTCAGAATTGCGAGATGTGGACTCAGAATTGCGAGATGTGAACTCAGAATTGCGAGACGTGAACTCAGAATTGTGAGATGTGAACTCAGAATTGCGAGACGTGAACTCAGAATTGTGAGATGTGAACTCAGAATTGTGAGATGTGAACTCAGAATTGCGAGACGTGAACTCAGAATTGCGAGACGGGAACTCAGAATTGTGAGATGTGAACTCAGAATTGCGAGACGTGAACTCAGAATTGCGAGACGGGAACTCAGAATTGTGAGACGTGAACTCAGAATTGTGAGATGTGAACTCAGAATTGTGAGATGTGAACTCAGAATTGTGAGATGTGAACTCAGAATTGCGAGACGTGAACTCAGAATTGCGAGACGGGAACTCAGAATTGTGAGATGTGAACTCAGAATTGCGAGACGTGAACTCAGAATTGTGAGATGTGAACTCAGAATTGTGAGATGTGAACTCAGAATTGCGAGACGTGAACTCAGAATTGTGAGACGTGAACTCAGAATTGCGAGACGGGAACTCAGAATTGTGAGATGTGAACTCAGAATTGTGAGATGTGAACTCAGAATTGTGAGATGTGAACTCAGAATTGTGAGATGTGGACTCAGAATTGCGAGATGTGAACTCTGAATTGTGAGATGTGGACTCAGAATTGTGAGACATGAACTCAGAATTGTGAGATGTGAACTCAGAATTGCGAGACGTGAACTCAGAATTGCGAGACGGGAACTCAGAATTGTGAGACGTGAACTCAGAATTGCGAGACGGGAACTCAGAATTGTGAGATGTGAACTCAGAATTGTGAGATGTGAACTCAGAATTGTGAGATGTGAACTCTGAATTGTGAGATGTGGACTCAGAATTGCGAGATGTGAACTCTGAATTGTGAGATGTGGACTCAGAATTGTGAGATGTGAGCTCAGAATTGCGAGACGTGAACTCAGAATTGTGAGATGTGAACTCAGAATTGTGAGATGTGAACTCAGAATTGTGAGACGTGAATTCAGAATTGTGAGATGTGAACTCAGAATTGTGAGATGTGAACTCAGAATTTTGAGACGTGAACTCAGAATTGTGAGATGTGAACTCAGAATTGTGAGATGTGAACTCAGAATTGTGAGATGTGAACCCTGAATTGTGAGATGTGGACTCAGAATTGCGAGATGTGAACTCTGAATTGTGAGATGTGGACTCAGAATTGCGAGATGTGAACTCAGAATTGTGAGATGTGAACTCAGAATTGTGAGATGTGAGCTCAGAATTGCGAGACGTGAACTCAGAATTGTGAGATGTGAACTCAGAATTGTGAGACGTGAATTCAGAATTGTGAGATGTGAACTCTGAATTGTGAGATGTGAACTCAGAATTGCGAGATGTGAACTCTGAAT
Organism: Opsariichthys bidens; assembly: GCA_037194245.1. NCBI lineage: Eukaryota > Metazoa > Chordata > Actinopteri > Cypriniformes > Xenocyprididae > Opsariichthys > Opsariichthys bidens. The sequence goes on from CM074289.1 coordinate 709,798, forward strand.
TGTGAGATGTGAACTCAGAATTGTGAGATGTGAACTCAGAATTGTGAGATGTGAACTCAGAATTGCGAGATGTGGACTCAGAATTGTGAGATGTGAACTCAGAATTGCGAGATGTGGACTCAGAATTGTGAGATGTGAACTCAGAATTGTGAGATGTGAACTCTGAATTGTGAGATGTGAACTCAGAATTGTGAGACGTGAACTCAGAATTGTGAGATGTGAACTCAGAATTGTGAGATGTGAACTCAGAATTGTGAGATGTGAACTCAGAATTTTGAGATGTGAACTCAGAATTGTGAGATGTGAACTCTGAATTGTGAGATGTGAACTCAGAATTGTGAGACGTGAATTCAGAATTGTGAGATGTGAACTCAGAATTGTGAGACGTGAACTCAGAATTGTGAGATGTGAACTCAGAATTGTGAGACGTGAATTCAGAATTGTAAGATGTGAACTCAGAATTGTGAGACGTGAACTCAGAATTGTGAGACGTGAACTCAGAATTGTGAGATGTGAACTCTGAATTGTGAGATGTGAACTCAGAATTGTGAGATGTGAACTCAGAATTGTGAGACGTGAATTCAGAATTGTGAGATGTGAACTCAGAATTGTGAGATGTGAACTCAGAATTGTGAGACGTGAACTCAGAATTGTGAGATGTGAACTCAGAATTGTGAGATGTGAACTCAGAATTGTGAGATGTGAACTCAGAATTTTGAGATGTGAACTCAGAATTGTGAGACGTGAACTCAGAATTGTGAGATGTGAATTCAGAATTGTGAGATGTGAACTCAGAATTGTGAGACGTGAACTCAGAATTGTGAGATGTGAACTCAGAATTGTGAGACGTGAATTCAGAATTGTAAGATGTGAACTCAGAATTGTGAGACGTGAACTCAGAATTGTGAGACGTGAACTCAGAATTGTGAGATGTGAACTCTGAATTGTGAGATGTGAACTCAGAATTGCGAGATGTGAACTCAGAATTGTGAGATGTGAACTCAGAATTGTGAGATGTGAACTCAGAATTGTGAGACGTGAATTCAGAATTGTGAGATGTGAACTCAGAATTGTGAGACGTGAATTCAGAATTGTGAGATGTGAACTCAGAATTGTGAGACGTGAACTCAGAATTGTGAGATGTGAACTCTGAATTGTGAGATGTGAACTCAGAATTGCGAGATGTGAACTCAGAATTGTGAGATGTGAACTCAGAATTGTGAGATGTGAACTCAGAATTGCGAGATGTGAACTCAGAATTGTGAGATGTGGACTCAGAATTGTGAGACGTGAATTCAGAATTGTGAGATGTGAACTCAGAATTGCGAGATGTGAACTCAGAATTGCGAGATGTGAGCTCAGAATTGCGAGATGTGAGCTCTGAATTGTGAGATGTGAACTCAGAATTGTGAGATGTGAACTCTGAATTGTGAGATGTGAACTCTGAATTGTGAGATGTGAACTCAGAATTGTGAGACGTGAATTCAGAATTGTGAGATGTGAACTCAGAATTGCGAGATGTGAACTCAGAATTGCGAGATGTGAACTCAGAATTGCGAGAAGTGAGCTCAGAATTGCGAGATGTGAGCTCTGAATTGTGAGATGTGAACTCAGAATTGTGAGATGTGAACTGAATTGTGAGATGTGAACTCAGAATTGTGAGATGTGAACTCAGAATTGTGAGATGTGAACTCTGAATTGTGAGATGTGAACTCAGAATTGCGAGATGTGAACTCTGAATTGTGAGATGTGAACTCAGAATTGTGAGATGTGAACTCAGAATTGTGAGACGTGAACTCAGAATTGTGAGACGTGAACTCAGAATTGTGAGATGTGAACTCAGAATTGTGAGATGTGAACTCAGAATTGTGAGACGTGAATTCAGAATTGTGAGATGTGAACTCAGAATTGTGAGATGTGAACTCAGAATTGTGAGACGTGAACTCAGAATTGTGAGATGTGAACTCAGAATTGTGAGATGTGAACTCAGAATTGTGAGATGTGAACTCAGAATTTTGAGATGTGAACTCTGAATTGTGAGACGTGAACTCAGAATTGTGAGATGTGAACTCAGAATTGTGAGATGTGAACTCAGAATTGTGAGATGTGAACTCAGAATTGTGAGATGTGAACTCTGAATTGTGAGATGTGAACTCAGAATTGTGAGACGTGAATTCAGAATTGTGAGATGTGAACTCAGAATTGTGAGACGTGAACTCAGAATTGTGAGATGTGAACTCAGAATTGTGAGACGTGAATTCAGAATTGTGAGATGTGAACTCAGAATTGTGAGATGTGAACTCAGAATTTTGAGATGTGAACTCAGAATTGTGAGACGTGAACTCAGAATTGTGAGATGTGAATTCAGAATTGTGAGATGTGAACTCAGAATTGTGAGACGTGAATTCAGAATTGTGAGATGTGAACTCAGAATTGTGAGACGTGAACTCAGAATTGTGAGATGTGAACTCTGAATTGTGAGATGTGAACTCAGAATTGCGAGATGTGAACTCAGAATTGTGAGATGTGAACTCAGAATTGTGAGATGTGAACTCAGAATTGCGAGATGTGAACTCAGAATTGTGAGATGTGGACTCAGAATTGTGAGACGTGAATTCAGAATTGTGAGATGTGAACTCAGAATTGCGAGATGTGAACTCAGAATTGCGAGATGTGAGCTCAGAATTGCGAGATGTGAGCTCTGAATTGTGAGATGTGAACTCAGAATTGTGAGATGTGAACTCTGAATTGTGAGATGTGAACTCTGAATTGTGAGATGTGAACTCAGAATTGTGAGACGTGAATTCAGAATTGTGAGATGTGAACTCAGAATTGCGAGATGTGAACTCAGAATTGCGAGATGTGAACTCAGAATTGCGAGAAGTGAGCTCAGAATTGCGAGATGTGAGCTCTGAATTGTGAGATGTGAACTCAGAATTGTGAGATGTGAACTCTGAATTGTGAGATGTGAACTCAGAATTGTGAGATGTGAACTCAGAATTGTGAGATGTGAACTCAGAATTGTGAGATGTGAACTCAGAATTGTGAGATGTGAACTCAGAATTGCGAGATGTGGACTCAGAATTGTGAGATGTGAACTCAGAATTGCGAGATGTGGACTCAGAATTGTGAGATGTGAACTCAGAATTGTGAGATGTGAACTCTGAATTGTGAGATGTGAACTCAGAATTGCGAGATGTGAACTCAGAATTGTGAGATGTGAACTCAGAATTGCGAGATGTGAACTCAGAATTGCGAGATGTGAACTCAGAATTGTGAGATGTGAACTCTGAATTGTGAGATGTGAACTCAGAATTGTGAGATGTGAACTCTGAATTGTGAGATGTGAACTCAGAATTGTGAGATGTGAAATCAGAATTGTGAGATGTGAACTCAGAATTGTGAGATGTGAACTCTGAATTGTGAGATGTGAACTCAGAATTGTGAGATGTGAACTCTGAATTGTGAGATGTGAACTCAGAATTGTGAGATGTGAAATCAGAATTGTGAGATGTGAAATCAGAATTGTGAGATGTGAACTCAGAATTGTGAGATGTGAACTCTGAATTGTGAGATGTGAACTCAGAATTGTGAGATGTGAACTCTGAATTGTGAGATGTGAACTCAGAATTGTGAGATGTGAACTCTGAATTGTGAGATGTGAACTCAGAATTGTGAGATGTGAAATCAGAATTGTGAGATGTGAAATCAGAATTGTGAGATGTGAACTCAGAATTGTGAGATGTGAACTCAGAATTGTGAGATGTGAACTCAGAATTGCGAGATGTGAACTCAGAATTGCGAGACAAAAACTACTTATTAATATTTTTTATTATGTGGTGGAAACAAGCTTCCATAATGTGCAGAATGAAGCATGCGTTCATGGCTTTTCAGCGGCGGGTGTCTGAACCTGTTGATGACTCAGACCGGTGCTCTCGTATCCCAGCATGCACTTTATTAGCTCAGTTAGGGTGTGGGACATGAGGCATTATTTCCTCCGCAGAGATCGGCCTTTCTGATTAAATTAAATGGTGAATTATAGATGAGAACCGGCCGGGTTCAGCCCGCGTGCTTTTGGTCGGAGCATCTTGTAACACATTTGCCCTTCGTTCATGCCCGTATAAGGAGTGATAAAAGATACATCAGCAATGCGTGACGGGTTTGACAGCCGTAGTTTTGTTTTCTATAAGAACTGCTGTGAAATAAAAACAGCGTGTCTATCGATTCAGTGCTGGAGAAACAGAATCTCTATAAACTTCATCTGTGAAGGGCACCAGCTGTCTGTCTGCCATCCATTATTCATGGATCTGGACATTTTAGATCCGGCTGATATTTAGTATTGTGCTGGCGGAGCAACATAAACACATCTGAGCATCAATACTGTCCTCTTATGAGAGTATGTGCCTGTGATGGATGGATGGACGTGTGCTCTGTCAGGCCTCCAGGGGGCAGTCCAGCTGTTCATCCTTTTAAACACACGCGTCACGAGATCACGTGACTTCTTGAGTGAGATGTTGTAGGAAAGCGGATGAATATGGGAAGCCGTTTTGACTCTTATTCATTCTCAGGATATGAACTTTCACTAGTTAAAATGTTCATTCTTGATACCAGGAATTCATTTCCACTAGTAACAATGACAATTGTTGATATCAACAATTACATTTTCACTAGTACAAACTATCATTCTTGAAATCAACAATTGTATTTTCACTAGTGAAATCCCACCACAGGCTTCCATTAAAATTCAATTGTTGATATCAGGAATACAATTCTTACTAGTAAAAATGCAAATTTCTGATATCAACAGTTACATTGTTACAGTGCAAATGTCTATTCTTGATGTCAACAATTGAATTTCTACTAGTAAAAATGTCCATTTCTGATATCACGAATGTGGTTGTATCTAGTTTTAGATATCAGAAATTATCTTGATATCAGGAATTCATTTCAGATATCAGAAATGAATATTTTTACTAGTAGAAATTCAATTGTTGATATCAAGAATAGACATTTGCACTAGTAACAGTGTAATTCTTGATATCAGAAATTTGAATTGTTACTAGTAAGAATTGTATTCCTGAAATGTGAAACTAGTAAGAAATGAATTCTTGATATCAACAATTGAATTTGAATGGCAGCCTGTGGCGGGATTTCACTAGTAAAAATACAATTGTTGATTTCAAGAATGATAGTTTGTACTAGTGGAAATTGAATTGTTGATATCAAGAATTGAATTTGAATGGCAGTCTATGACGAGATTTCACTAGTGAAAACACAATTGTTGATATCAAGACTGATAGTTTTTACTAGTGGAAATTGAATTGTTGATGTCAAAAATTGTCATTGCTACTAGTGGAAATTAATTCCTGATATCAGGAATGAACATTTTAACTAGTGAAGATGTAGTTGTTGTAATTAGCATGTTTCTCAGGAAACTCTCGTCTGACTCGAACAGTACTTCAGTGCAAAATACTGAAAGAAATAAGAACTTGTGTGTCTTTGATAAAAATGAATTGTATTTTGCATTGGGACATTGTTCTCAGTTGGTTTGTAGGACCTTGCGGCTGTTTTTAATTGAAGCCCTCTGGAAGAGAACAGGACCGGTCACTGTGAAAAGAGTTACGGCCGCGTTCAAACACGCAGCGCCGGAAAAGCCTGCTGGGCAACGGTGGCACGTCGCTGTGGCACATCTGCAACAGGTTGAACAAAACGGGTCCTGAAACTCTGAATGACTTCATGTGTGATCTGAACAGGGGCTGTGTGTGTCTCAGAGGTTCTGCTTGTTTTCGCTTGTTCGAACAGTCAGATCATCTGACTGGTGTTTAGGAAAGGGAATGATTTCAAAATGATTTATTTGTTAGTGGTGTTTGTATTTCAGTCAATCATCACGATTACTGTAGTTCTCCCCACTAAATACTTTTCGTGAAACTCTATCATTCACCTTGACCCGAGTCATACAGGCCAGAATGTCACAGAGGCCACCTAGAAACCTCCTAGCAACCACCCAAAATACCCAGCTGCATAGCAACACCCTGGCAACCACCCACAAAACTCATAGCATCATGACGGTGAGTTTAGCGTTAACACAACTAGGTAAACTCTAGGTTTTTGTTTGTTTTTATTTCTGTTTATTTATTTTTATTTCACTTTTTTAATTGATTTACATAGTCATTTCTCATTTATTTATTTATTCTTATTTTATTTGTTTGCATATTTATATATTCATCATTTATCTCTCTTTATTTGTACTTATTTTCATTGATTGATTATTTATATTTATGTATTTATTTATTCACTTATTATTAATTTCTTTTTATTTACTCATTTCTCCTTATTTCTGTATTTGGTTATTCATTTACTCATTTATTTATTTACATTTTGTCTTTATGTAATGATGTATTTATGTATTTAACTTTATTCATTTGTTTGTTTTTGTTTCTATTCACTAATAATTTATGGATGTATCTTATTTCTATTTATTTATTTCTCTTCATTTCTCAATTGTTTATTTACTTATTTTTCATTATTTATTTATATGTATTTATTTTATTTGTTTACATGTTTTTTTTTTATTCGTCAATTATCTCTCTTTATTTCGGATTTATTTATTTACATATTCATTTATTTTTATGTATTTATTGATTATTTATATTTATTTATTTAACCTTATTAGTTGGTTTATTTTTATTTCTAGTCACTCATAATTTATTGATTTATCTTTATTTCTTATTTATTTATTTACTTGTTTCTATTTACTAATAATTTCTTTAGTTTTCTTTATTTCTCATTTGATTATTTACATATTTATTTATCATTATGTATTGATTGATTGATTGATTGATTATGTATATTTATTTATTTAACTTTATTAATTGGTTTGTTTTTATTTCTATTTACTCATAAATAATTCATTTACCTTATTTCTAATTTATTTATTTACTTGTTTCTCTTTACTAATAATTTCTTTAGTTTTCTTTATTTCTCATTTGTTTATTTACATATTTATTTATCTTTATGTATTTATTTATTGATTGAGTGATTATTTATATTTATTTATTTAACCTTATTAATTGGTTTATTTTTATATCTATTTACTCATAATTTATTGATTTATCTTATGTCTTATTTATTTATTTATTTACTTGTTTCTATTTACTAATCATTTCTTTATTTTTCTTTATTTCTCATTTGTTTATTTACATATTTATTTATTATTATGTATTTATTGATTGATTGATTATTTATATTTATTTATTTAACCTTATTAATTGGTTTATTTTTATTTCTGTTTACTCATAAGTTATTGACTTATCTTATGTCTAATTTATTTATTTATTTACTTGTTTCTATTGACTAATAATTTATTTATTTTTCTTCACTTCTCTTTTATTTCTCGTAGTGTTCCGCACGTATATACAGTATACAGTCATGTATCCATATACGTTATGCGCATCATGAAGTTCGTTTAGTTCAAACGCGCATCACATCACGGCCATCTGTTAATGCGGTGCGGTGCATCTCATCATCTTCAGGCAATCTGGAGCTTTCAAAGAATTTGTCAAGGAGAGTTTTTGATTTTTCCAGGGGGCAAAGAGTGTAATTGATATGAGCAGCGCAATCACTGTGAGAAACATATGTGCTTCACACTACAGACACTTCATGCCTGAAACCTGTACACCTCCTCCAGCTCGGCTCTATTGTTTGATATTACACCGCCGTTATTACAGTTGTAGCTCATTTTGACACACTTCCTGTGAATATGAGCGCTTTGTAATGTGTAATTCTATATTATTGCCTCTTCTGTGTAGGATAAGCGTTATTGTTTGTGTGTGAGGCTCATTTGTGCCAGCGCTCCCATTGCCAGAATCTGAATGAATTGAGCTCGTGTCGTAGTTGTTGATTGTAAGCGGAGGCCGTCGCACTTACTCATTCCGTCTCCAGCAGCTTTCAGAACAAAAAGAAAATGCATAATAGAAGAGTTTGTTGATGCTGAGGAGAGTCAGACATGGCTGGGTTGACGCCAGCGTCGAGACCCGGCGGATTTACATTCGGCACGTAATTGACTCGAGGAGTCCGTTTGAGGGCCGATCCAGCAGCGTCACGCTCCGGTGAGGAGCAGCACATCCACCTCTGCTTTGCATGCAAGAAGTTGTAATTGCTCGATCTCCAGTCCCGTTTCATGACTTCCGTACCTGCTCGCGCTCCCTGGCCCTCGTGTTCACCCGGGATTTGAAATTCATGCGCCGTCCGAGTCGTCAATCACGCTGACAGTGCGGAGAGGCCTGCAGCTGCGATCGCACCGCGATATTGCTTACATTAGAGTTAATTTCTCAAAAGAGCGTGGAAGAGCTAGATTTAGTGTTTGAAGGATTACAATAAATAATACGGCACTGCAGTTTTATCAACAGAAGCTAGTGAGCTGACTACCTGGACTGTGTTTCAAGACAACATGGCTCTTCCAAAAGTGAAGTGGTTTATTCATCATCCAAATCCACAATACATTCATAATTGCATTCTGAGATACCGTGTTGTGGCCACATTTCAGAGAAGAGATCCCATAATGCATTGCAGCAAAACTCAGTTCATTCAATATGCAAATGAGGAAATGAAATAAAATGAGAGACATTGTAGCACTTGACAATAAGTGTCAATTGTTGACATGAGTTACCATGAACTGAGAATAAACGACCAGTTCCTGTTGAGTGTTCTGAGCGGTTGCTGAGGTACAATATTCCATATTTTCATGAATACACTCTAAAAAACACTGGGTTAAAAACAATAGCACAGGAAGTGCTCACAATACAAGTTTCATACATTGCTCAGTACCATAAGCTAGAGTAGGAAGGGAAAAGGGAAGGAAAGGGTTTTTTTTTATTTTTTTTTTTTATGAGGGGATCAAGTGTTCACGGAAGAGATGAGTTTTCAGCTGTCTCTTGAATATTGCCAGGGATATTTAATAAATATTTATTGTTTATTCTTATTCATAAAACTTGTTATTAAAATTATTATTACTGTGAAATAAAAACATTTATTAAACATATTAATAAATGTTAATTTGTAACATATTTTGGGTTCATTTTAAGCAAGAAATACAGTCATTTATAAACAATAGTCGAGTTAAATAAAACTACCTTGTAGGTCGGGCAAACATTTAACCCAACCACTGGGTTAAGACAGCCAGTTCGCTGGGATAAAATTCTTTGGGATAGAACAACCCAACTGCTGGCTTAAAACAACCCATTCACGAGGTTAAAACAACCCAAACATTGGGTTAAAACAACCAATTTGGTCGGTTAAAATAACCCATTCACTGGGATAAAATTCGCAGGGTTAAACAACCCATTCACTTGGTTAAACCAATCCAAACATTGGGTTAAAACAAGAAATTCGCTGAGTCAAAACAACCCATTCACTGGGATAAAACAACCCAACTGCTGGGTTAAAAGAACCCAAACATTGGGTTAAAATAACCAATTCAGTGAGTTAAAACAACCCATTCACTGGGTTAAAACAGCCAGTTCGCTGGGATAAAATTCGTTGGGATAAAACAACCCAACTGCTGGGTTAAAACAACCCATTCACTGGGATGAAATTCACAGGGTTAAACAACCCAACTTCTGGGTTAAAACAACCCATTCTCGGGGATGAAATCCGCTGGTTTAAAACAACCAATTCGCTGGGTTAAACCAATCCAAACATTGGGTTAAAACAACAAATTCGCTGAGTCAAAACAGCCAATTCGCTGGGTTAAAACAACCCAAACATTGAGTTAAAACAACCCAAATATTGGGTTTAAAACAACCCATTCACTGGGTTTGTCCATTTTCAACACAACTTGGGTTGTTTTTAAGCATTTTTTATGACAAACCCAGTGAATTTTTATGCTTGGTAACATATTGTGTCATCTTAGCAACATCACACTCGTCCATGAAGAGCGTTCATCTCAGTCAGGATGCTTCCTGAATACTCTGCTAGTTTTAGAACAGAGTGTATGTTAGCTTTGATCAAACGTGTTTTCTTTCGGTATTTCCGCTCTCGTTTCCTCACGCACATTCCCTCGGAAACAATTCAATTTTAATGGTGCCAGAACCGCGGCTCGTCTCCGTGTCTTTCCCGCGGTTGTTTACAGAGGGGTTGTACAGTATCTTGAGTGACACGGAATGCTCGCGGTCGCCCTCCACACTCCTCACACACGCTTTGAAGTGCTCCACGAGCCTCTGATTGTCTCTGCATGCGCTGATATGGAATATGAACGGTGGCAGGCATTACAGTAAACATCATCATACTCTCTCCGTGCTTCCGTGCGGTTAATGCCGCTCGATCGTTTTCCCATCATCCTCTGCCCTCTATGTGAGAGCAACATGCACCACCGTGATGCTTCAACCCATCTGGTGTCTGGATGTATATTGATCAGAAAGTGTGAGAATTTTGCCAAATGGGTTGTGAATTTGTGTTGATTTACGAGCTCCTTGATTGGAAAACAACAAGATTTTGTGGACAAACTTTGATGTTGGCTTGAGAAAGTCTATCTGGAAGCTCATAAAAAGCACATTGCTAGCATGATTTAGCATTTGGCTAACACGTTTTAACATCGCTAGCATGAATTGGCATGTTCGTAGCGTGATTTAGCATGTTGATAGCTTGATTAGCATGCTGCTTACATAATTTAGCATGTTCGCTAGCATGTTTTAACATATTGCTGACATGTTTTAACATTTTGTCAGCATGATTAGCATGTTTCTAGCATGTTGTTACTATTATTAGCAAGCTGCTAACGTGTCGCTAGCATCGTTTGCATATTTGTTAACGTTGCTAGCGTGATTTAGCATTTGGCTAACACGTTTTAACATCGCTAACATGAATTGGCATGTTTGTAGCATGATTTAGCATGTTGATAGCTTGATTAGCATGCTGCTTACATAATTTAGCATGTTCGCTAGCATGTTTTAACATATTGCTGACATGTTTTAACATTTTGTCAGCATGATTAGCATGTTTCTATCATGTTGTTACTATCATTAGCATGCTGCTAACATGTCGCTAGCATCATTTGCATATTTGTTAACGTTGCTAGCGTGATTTAGCATGTTGATAGCATGATTTAACATGCTGATAGCATGAATTATGTTGTTAACATGATTAGCATGCTACGAACACATTGCTGACATGTTTTAACATTTTGTCAGCATGATTAACATGTTGTTAGTATGTTGCTAAGATCATTGGGATGTTGCTAGCATGTTGCTGGCATCGTTTACGTGTTTGCTAATGCAGGTAGCATGATTTAACATGTTGCACGATTAGCACGTTACTACTATTATTTAACATTGCTAGCATTATTAAACATGCTGCTAGCATGTTGTCAGCATGATTATCATTTTTATAGCATGTTTTTGTTAGCATGAATTATCATTGCTAACATGACATATTGATGGCATGAATTGTGTTGCTAGTACGATTAGCATGTTACTAACATAATTTAGCATGTTTTCTAGCATTGCTTTAACATGTTGCTGACACAACATTTTGTCAGCATGATTAGCGTGTTGCTAACATTTATTTTGCATTATTAGCATGTTTTTTAACATTATCAGCATTATTTAAAATAGGGTCAGCTTGGTTGGCGTGTTACTAGCACGTGTTGCTAGCGTGAATTAGCACATTGCTAACATGTTGTCCCAGGATAGTTGTCGCGCTTTACTAGCGATAGCTATCTTAAATGCACTATAAGTCTTATTAGTACAAAAGTGCGATCAGTCAGAAAAGAGACACGTTTGCTGGTTGTAGCTTGAAAGCCCTTGGTGGAGATCCTGTTTTTTTGCAAAGGCAACGTAATAATTCAGTGGCCCGTGGTCAATTATTCCTCACATAATGTGACCATGTGGAGAGTTTTTTTCCGTCAGGAGCATCTGATAGCTTTCGCCAGCTCGAGAGCATCCAGAAAAACAGCAGTGTGACTTTGTTGCTCTGAAACAGAGATAAATATGCCGTGTCTATGAAAGGTTGTTGACACACTCCCTATTGTTCGCACAAGTGATGCCCTTCGCAAAGACGCACTCCAGGTGTTCGAAGATGGAATGAAAATTGAGTGCTTTCAGACTGATGGGACCATTACACCTTTAACCACACGAGAAAAATGCTCTGTTCAGCCTTCTAGGATTACCACAAAATTACATGAAATGACTTACAGGGCAAGTCGCAGCGGCTCTGTTGACAGAACGAGGTGGACGTGCAGGTTCAGGCCGGTTTTGTTCTCCAGCTAATGAATCATCAGAAAATTCCCATCGTCACTGCTTGAAGTGCCGCATAATTGCGGTGTTCGGCGGTTGAACTGCAGCTACTGTTCTCCTGCGGGATGATTCATAGATTCACACTGCTGACATGTGTTTCCCTTTCTCCGGTTCGTCTGAACCTTCGGTCGCTCCGAGCAGCTTCCCCGTAGAGCTCACCTGAGGGTTCGTCTGCACACCCCCTCCTCCTCTTCATAAGTCCTGTTTAAAACCAGACTTTAACCCAAAGCCCTCACGCTCTCCTCCCTGGGGACACAAATCCAGCTTTTGCTCCGTGTCAATTACTGCGATTCCATCTGGAAATTCCACTGACAGGAGCTCTGGATATAAACTCACAATGGCTGAATTTACATCAAAGAAGGCAAAAAGTAATATCGTCTCATTTCTGCTGGAGTGTGATGAATGCCGTATGAGAGATTAGAACGGCAATATTTAACTAAACGCAAGTTAAATATCAGTGTTGAGATCTCTCTTTTCACGTTCATTTAGGAAATGTCAAGATGCAGTTACAAGTGCTATTACCCCGTTGAGTGGTTGCTAGGGTGATCTGCATAGTTTCCAGGGTACACTGGTTGGTTGCTAGAGAACTCAGGTTTGTTGCTAGGGTGGTACACTGGGTGGTTGTTTGGGTGTTCTAGGTCGTTGCTAGGGCATTTGCATAGTTGGTAGGGTAATCGGTGTGGTTGTTAGGATTTGTTGCTAGGGTGTTCTGAGTTGTCGTTAAGGTACTCTGGTTTGTTGCTAGGGTGTTCTGAGTGGTCGCTAAGGTTCTGAGTGGTCGCTAAGGTACTCTGGGTTGTTGCTAGGGTGTTCTGAGTGGTCTCTGAGGTTCTGAGTGGTCGCTAAGGTACTCTGGTTTGTTGCTAGGGTGTTCTGAGTGGTCGCTAAGGTACTCTGGTTTGTTGCTAGGGTGTTCTGAGTGGTCGCTAAGGTACTCTGGTTTGTTGCTAGGGTGTTCTGAGTGGTCGCTAAGGTACTCTGGTTTGTTGCTAGGGTGTTCTGAGTGGTCGCTAAGGTACTCTGGTTTGTTGCTAGGGTGTTCTGAGTGGTCGCTAAGGTACTCTGGTTTGTTGCTAGGGTGTTCTGAGTGGTCGCTAAGGTACTCTGGTTTGTTGCTAGGGTGTTCTGAGTGGTCGCTAAGGTACTCTGGTTTGTTGCTAGGGTGTTCTGAGTGGTCGCTAAGGTACTCTGGTTTGTTGCTAGGGTTTTCTGAGTGGTCGCTAAGGAACTCAGGTTTGTTGCTAGGGTGGTACACTGGGTGGTTGTTTGGGTGTTCTAGGTCGTTGCTAGGGCATTTGCATAGTTGGTAGGGTAATCGGTGTGGTTGTTAGGATTTGTTGCTAGGGTGTTCTGAGTTGTCGTTAAGGTACTCTGGTTTGTTGCTAGGGTGTTCTGAGTGGTCGCTAAGGTTCTGAGTGGTCGCTAAGGTACTCTGGGTTGTTGCTAGGGTGTTCTGAGTGGTCTCTGAGGTTCTGAGTGGTCGCTAAGGTACTCTGGTTTGTTGCTAGGGTGTTCTGAGTGGTCGCTAAGGTACTCTGGTTTGTTGCTAGGGTGTTCTGAGTGGTCGCTAAGGTACTCTGGTTTGTTGCTAGGGTGTTCTGAGTGGTCGCTAAGGTACTCTGGTTTGTTGCTAGGGTGTTCTGAGTGGTCGCTAAGGTACTCTGGTTTGTTGCTAGGGTGTTCTGAGTGGTCGCTAAGGTACTCTGGTTTGTTGCTAGGGTGTTCTGAGTGGTCGCTAAGGTACTCTGGTTTGTTGCTAGGGTGTTCTGAGTGGTCGCTAAGGAACTCTGGTTTGTTGCTAGGGTTTTCTGAGTGGTCGCTAAGGAACTCTGGTTTGTTGCTAGGGTGTTCTGAGTGGTCGCTAAGGAACTCTGGTTTGTTGCTAGGGTGTTCTGAGTGGTCGCTAAGGTACTCTGGTTTGTTGCTAGGGTGTTCTGAGTGGTTGCTAAAGTACCCTGCTTGGGTTCTTTGTTCATCAGTGGGATTTTTCAGCTGTTTTCTGGTCTAGCGGGTGAAATGGTGCATCTGATCACTTAGAAAACTCTAGGGCTCTCTCCTCAACAACACATGATTTAAGGAATCATTGAAATGCTGCAGGACGACACACACACACTTATACACACACACACTAAGGTTTGTTTTAAAAGAGTGCTTCAGTAAATTCAGCTGATGAAAATTGTTTCTAGAATCTTCATCTAAATTCTCACTCACATAAAACTCTCAAATCAAAGTGTCACACTTTTCTTAAAGGGCTCATAACATGAGAAATCACATTTTCAATCACAATCACACTTTATACCATTAAAACATCCTGCAAGTTTCAGAGCTTAAAATGTCTCCATTATAAGCAAATCATTTATTTTATCTCATTTTGATATTGGGTGATCTGTGACTTCACATGGGCAAACACATTTGCATATTCCTGCCTCCAGAGCAAGATATTGACGTATAGTTATACATCGCCACACCATAAGCCCATCATCATCAGACAATAGGTGCCGCCCATCCTCACACCATAGGCCCCGCCCATCCTCACACCTTAGGCCCTGCCCATCGTCACACATTAGGCCCCGCCCATCATAAAACATAGGCCCTGCCCTTTGTAAAACACATAGGCCCTTCCCATCGTCACACAATAGGCGCCGCCCATCATCACACCATAGGCCCTGCCCATCGTCACACATTAGGCCCCGCCCATCATAAAACATAGGCCCCGCCCTTTGTAAAACACATAGGCCCTGCCCATCATCACACAATAGTCGCCGCCCATCATAAAACATAGGCCCTGCCCATCATAAAACATAGGCCCCGCCCATTGTAAAAACACATAGGCCCCGCCCATCATCACACCTTAGGCCCTGCCCATCGTCACACAATACGCGCCGCTCATCATCACACCATAGGCCCTGCCCATCGTCACACATTAGGCCCCGCCCATCATCAAACTATAGGCCCCGCCCATCGTCACACAATAGGCCCCACCCATTATCCCACCATAGACCCCGCCCAGAGTGAAAGAGCGTTGACTTTGACGCGTCCAGTTTAAACAGCTTGTTTGAGTGTCCGTACAGAGATCAGAAGGATCCCAGCGTCAGAAACAATTGGATGGTACATTTTAATGGCGTTCGGGATCAGGTTATATGTTTGTTCGGAGCATTTGTCTGCAGATTGTTCTGTATACGAGGAAAAGGAGAGTAAGGAATAAACGCTATCAGAGTGCTTTGTCTGATCACAGCTGTTTACTGACCAGCCTTAAAGGGTCAGAACGTGGGTCGAAACTGATACATACTTTTCTCATATACATTTGTTGTCTTTTTTCGTTCAAACAACTTCATGCGCATTATGAGTGAACTTTACGGAACATATTAAATTCCTTAAAACCTTTATATTTTGTGGATCTCACAGGACAGCGACGAAACCCTCTCAGGTTTTATAGTTCCTCTCCAACCGCAGCTCCTCCATTGTTCTGTGGACTGCAGGAATCGGGAATCTTAAGCCTCATAATGGCAGCAGGGAGGGGCGCTATAATTAACTTTAAGTGAGCAGATGTCGAAAGAAAAGTGTTTTTCACTGTAATAAATGCGGTTTTGAATTTTACACCTCTGGGTAAAGGAACCCTATCTAAATCACCCGGGGCTCTGGGCTCTGCAGTAAACCGCCCCTCCAGCCGAGGTTCAAACCCTTTTGCTTCGCAGGAGATCGAATGACGGCTCTTAAGTGCAGCAACAATGTCACTGAAACTGAGATGAACAATATTTGCATTGTAGCTACAGGACGACTTCTGCCGCTCGTCGCGAGAGGCGTGGGACACGCTCCACACCGCAGGATCAGGAGTCGCGGAAGAAATGAGGAACTTCCGAATCTTAAGTGAAATAGTTTCTATGTGTGAGGGCTTTACTTGAAACTAGATTGAAACTAGGTCACTGTTTGATAAACAGGAAAAAATCTTTTGTACAGTTTCTCTACTTCCATCTGAACGGTAATAATTATGGACTGAGAACAGCGGGGGTTCGAGACTGTGCTGTTTATTGATGGAGTCCACCGTCAGACACGACTTCAATTGTTTCCATCTGAGTTGTGGATAAAAATCCCTGTGCTGTTAGCGGTTGCATTTAATGATGCATGGCCGAAATAAACATTTTTTCAAAATATAATCAACCTCCCCCTTCCCCTCGCGCTCAATCGCTCAAGTAGCTTTTCATTTCGCAGGCTTAGAGAAGCTCTTTCTTCTGCACTCATAGAAAAGCATTCAGAAGCTTACAGAGACAGAGAGAAATGACTGCACAGAAGATACAAACACAAAATGTGTTTATTTGCTTCATGGTCGAGCACAAATTAGAGACTTTTTAGTTTAGTTTCCATTTCACACACACACACACACACACACGTCATTTAGTCTGTGATCGTAAGAGGGGAAAAAACAACGAGAAACCTTTTTGTTCAGATGTCTTTGTGGGTTACAGACAACGCAACCAGCACAGATCAATTCACCAGCAAATAATTCTTACCAGCCTTTTTTAGTGAATGTAGAAAACGTAGACTGTGTTCAGTGTGGCTGATTCACCGACAACCAACAACTGATTCTTTGAATGGATCCTTTCCTGAACTCAACTGAGCACCTACTGAATGATCCCATTCCTGAAATCAAAATTATTCAAATAATTTTTAATAATCTTTCTTTGTATACATGTATGCATATATACAGCATATATATATGTATTATGTATATGTAATATGCTGTATACATTATATATATATATATATATACCATATATAAGACATAAACTGTATACACAGTATATATATGTAGATGCTTAACATTATATATATTATATATAATATATGTACATATACACTGTATACATAATATTATTATATATGCTTAAAGTTTTGTTAATATATATATAGAGAGAGAGAGAGTGTATGTATATATATACCATATATAAGACATATACTGTATATACAGTATATATACGTAGATGCTTAATGTTATATATATTATATATAATATATGTACATATACACTGTATACATAATATTATTATATATGCTTAAAGTTTTGTTAATATATATATATATATAGAGAGAGAGAGTATGTATATATATACCATATATAAGATATATACTGTATATACAGTATATATACGTAGATGCTTAATGTTATATATATATATATATATATATATATATATATATATATATGTGTGTGTGTGTGTATTTATATTCATACACTGTTCCACACACGAGCGTTAAATCCTGGACTGTTTCGTTTGCAGTGATTCTCTTTGATTTCTTCTGTCCACGGCTGCAGAAAACAGCTCAGCAAGATAAGATGCTCCACTGCAAAACGCCAACATCACGACGATTCCCCTTTCATTATCTGTGAGTGTGTTTTCATGTTAATATTTGGGTCCACACCACCGCTTGACAGTGTTCCTCCGCTTTTAAGGTGATGCTTCAGATGTTCAGAGAGTCTGTAGAGCGTCAGTTTAAAGTTCAGAGGTGGTTTGATTCCGGAAGTGTGAAACACTGTAACACTTTTAGAACACTTTGAGCTGCCCAACATTCTGATTTGTGGCTTGAGTTTGGGGGCGGGGCTTTCTGCTTGAGTGACAGACGTGGAAACCTGTTTGAAAACAGCCCATAGATGCATTTTAATTTTAAAGTCATACAAGTCTTTCTTCGTACAATACTGATAACAACAATTTTCAAATAAACAGTGATGCAAACTTAATCGAATCTGGCGTGTAAATTCAGAAGACGGCAGTGCCATTATTCAGCTCAGTTCATGTGGATTCACACACACGTGTCTTCTATCATTTGCAGTTGATCAGTCTGGGGTAAAAGGGTCGCCGCGAGCGCTGCCGTCACCCCGGGCAGAAACGGCGCAGGGGTCCCTGATATCTGGATCCGAGGAGCGCGTTCGAACCCCCGTCCCAGCAGGAGGTCAGCGGAGAGTCTGGATTCACAGAGAACAAAAGCGGAATTAAAGCACTCTTTTGTTTTTGTGTTTGCGCAGGTCTCGTGTGCCGTCTGCTCCTTGGGCAATCGTCGGGCATCGATTCCCGGTGTTTTTGTTTCAGTAATCTACATTAGCAGCTCTCGGGGTGCGTTTATTGGATATTTACCGTGGTGCTTCATCTCAATCATTTGGCTTCTGGTTCAGTGAAAATAGGTTTCCGGGACAGAATGATTTTTCCCCCCCTCGTTGTTGTTGCTCTTGTTTACACGCTTTTTTTTTTTTTTTGTGCTTTTTTTTTTAAAGAGCTGCTTCTCAAGGCCTGACGCTCGTCCTTCATCCTTCACAGATATTTTGTGCGAGTAACATTGCTGTTAATTTGCTGATGTGTTCTCCTTGACTGATGTCTGGAGGATACGAGACTCTCTGGAGACACTTAAAGGGGGAATAGTTTGGATTCTCATTTTTCCTGCTTGCTTTGCATTTTGTTGCCCTGGAGCGAACATCTATTAATGAGATAAACAGGTCACTGCTGGCATGGGTGGATCTCACCAAACCTGTCGAGAACACGTCCGGGTCACGTTACACTCTCTGAAAAATAAAGCTTCAGTATTGGCATCGATGACATTCCGTTCCACAAAAGTGGAAAACGGTTCTATGGATTATTTTTAGACTTTTCATTTAAGGACTGATAACGGGAAAGCTTCTTTAGGGAAGCAGAAATGTGTGTCTCCCATTGCACAAATCTCCTTCTGGAACCTTTATTTTTAAGATTGGAACATGAAAAGAAACGAGGATTAATATTTGATTTAAACAATAAAATGAAGACTTAGTAATTAAGACTTAATAAAATTAAGATTAGTTATCTAATTTAGTGCCATTCATTATTTTGATAAAAATATATATATATATATACACACATTATATACATACACAACACAAAACACAACGCAGTTAAGTTTAAAATTAAAAATACAGATCCTTAACACTAACTACAATTATATATTCGCATAAAAATAAAATGAAGGCTAATTTTTAGACCTTTTTAAATCTATCTATCTATCATTAAGATACATGACTTAAAATTCGTTTTTTGAAAAAAATCATCAAAATTATAAGTTTTTATTTTATGCATACACTCGTTTCTTTCATCATGGTCAGTTTCTCAGGAAACAAGAGTTAATATCTCATATAATTTTGCTTCTCCAGTACATGTATCTTGGTTTTAGAATGTTTAGACTGGAAAACCAGGGGGTTTTTTTCTCCCAGAGCTGTAAATCAGGCTGAAGCTCTCTCTCAGGTAACCTGCGGTAATAACGTCCAGCGTGAGCAGTCTTGATTTCACCGATCCAGACACGTGCCGCTGTCTCCGTGTGCATGTGTCCTGGTGAGATCACATGCTGATATGCCGGTGAAGAGAACGTGTTGAAATGCAGTGGACGCGCTGCCCTCGGTCAGTCCCCCTCACGCCAGACGCTCCCTGGGAAACGTCCCGTGTTATCAGATGGAGGCTGATGGGCGGCGGTCTAGAGTTACTTGAAAATAATCCCGTCCTTACTTCAAGAGCAGCACATGATCAGGTCGGGAAAGGCTGGGAAAGAGAGAGATGCTCACAGAGGCTCTGTTATTGATTGCTTAAAGCATGTCGTGTCTGGTTTCCTCTTTGCTGCTGTGTTTGTGTTGCTCTTACCTGTAGATCCCTGCAACAAGAACCTGGACGTATAGAGACATTCCAGCTGCGTAAGATCCTCTCAGGATGACATTTTCACAATCTGTTCATTCCAGAACACTTGGAGTTGTACTGCCAGTATGTATATATACATGTCCTCCACGTATTTCGTTACATTACTCAAGTTTAGTCACTTCATCTAAATACTTTAGAATACTTTGGAATACTAATAAGTGTGAAACAAACACAAAAAAGATCATTGAGAGTTTTTATCTCACAATTCTGACTTTTTCCCTCAGAATTGTGTGATATAAAGTTGCAATTGTGAGTTATAAAGTCAGAATTATGAGATATAAACTCACAATATTGAGAAAAGTCAGAATTATGAGATTTAAACTCATACTAAATTCACAATTGCAAGAAAAAAGTCAGTATTGCAAGTTTATATCTCCCAATTCTGACTTTATAACTTGCAATTGTGAGTTTAAATCTGAGAAAAAGAAGTCAGAATTGTGAAACACAAACTCACAATAGTGAGAAAAAGTCGCAGTGACGAGTGAATTATAAAATGACTCTCAAAACATGAAAACAGTGGAAAACATGAAACTGAACTGGTCTTTTTCAGACGGTCAGAGTCAGAGAATCACCAATCGCTGTTTAAATGACATTAAAACTCAAAGTAATCACTTTGGTAATCTAAAACACTTTTCAGATGGAACTGTAATCTGATTACCACCCATTTCAAATCAAACACAGTCACTCACATTTTGTGTTTTAAATACGTCACTAAGTTACTTGTATTTTGTTACTATTTACATCATATTTGTCCGTCTATTTATTAAAATTAAGTATTTTTTCCTACCCCATTGGCAAATTGTGCCAAAAAGTTATTTTCGGGTTATTTCACGGTTGTCTTGTTTAAATGATGCATAGAAGGAAAAAAAAAACAGCATGTAATGATGATTTTCTCTTAAGAGTCGCTCCAGCTCTGGAAGGCCGTCTGCCATTTTTCACAATGGGTTTATTATTTCAGGACATTCATGTTAGGAATGATGGAATGGAAATCAAGGTTAACAGCCTCACTAACATAATCATAGATGTGGCGTATTGAAACGCAACTGTATTCATGCATAATTTGTCCGTACACATTTCAAACATTGTGTTTGAAGACAGATCTCTCGATGACAGAGCGATGGCGTTCTACAGAAATCTCCATAAATCATCATTAGAGAACGTCGTGACATCCGGCTCATTAATCATAAGGTGGGATTTGCTTTCCTCTTCGGTTACTCAAACCTCAGATCTGCTAATATCCCTCTCCTTGTAATGTCACGGCTTGACAACACTGAAACGCACACCGGACTGAAAGAGCAGGTTCAGGTTCCACTCGGAAGACGCGAGATGAAAGGGAACGCGGGACAGATGATCAGGAATCTGTGGCTGCAGAAGCTCCATTCACACACGTCTGTCCCTTTTGTGTTCATTTATGAAATATTTATGTATAATGTGATTCATTTGAGTAAAATACTCTCTGCCCTGCGTGACACGGCTTGTTTGAATCCATTCTTCTTCCACGGTCGGCACAGAAACCGACTGGGACTCTCATGTAAACAGTGCCGGGAAGATTACAGATTGTAATCTGTTATTGATTACAAATTACTTGACGGAAATATTCAATGTAACAAATTTTCTAGCAATCGCTTCTTTAAATCTTGCAGTTCCGACTTTTTTCCTTGAATTTCGACTTTTTTCAGATGATTTTCTTTAAATTGACTTTTTTCTCTGAATTTTTACTTTTTTCTTGCATTCGGGAGTTTTACATCTTGTAATTCCGTCTTTTTTTCCATGAATTTTTACTTTTTCCTCAGAATCGCTTGTTTATATCTTGCAATTCTGACTTTTGTCCATGAATTTAGACTTTTTTCTTGCATTTACGAGTTTTAGATCTTGTAATTCCGTCTTTTTTTTCCATGAATTTTTTACTTTTTCTCAGAATCGCTTGTTTATATCTTGCAATTCTGACTTTTTTCCCTGAATTTTGACTTTTTTCTTGCATTTGCGAGTTTTAGATCTTGTAATTCCGTCTTTTTTTCCATGAATTTTTACTTTTTCTCAGAATCGCTTGTTTATATCTTGCAATTCCAACTTTTTTCCCTGAATTTCGACTTTTTTTCCCACGATTTGTTTTAATTGACTTTTTTTCTCTGAATTTTGACTTTTTTCTTGCATTTGCGAGTTTTACATCTTGTAATTCCGTCTTTTTCACCATGAATTTTTACTTTTTCTCAGAATCGCTAGTTTATATCTTGCAATTCTTTTTCCCTGAATTTGGACTTTTTTTTTCTCTGAATCGCAAGCTGTAAAGTCCAATTCTGAGGAACAAGTTAGAACGGCGAGAATGACCTTTTTATTACCATTATTATTCAGTGGCAGAAACAAGCTTCCGTCTCTGATTGGGCGGCTCAGGGTTGATTTCAGTGTTTTGTTGATTTGACGACACGTGACGGTGATGTCCTCATTTCCACAGACGATTACAATTAACAATTGTAACAATTGTTACAATTAACAATTAACAAATGAACAATTCGCCCATGATTGGCTCATCAGTCTTTAGTTTGGGTCGGCGTGGCCCTGACGCTGCTGATGCATGAATGTCGTTTCTCCTGCCGTTCACGCGCGCATGTCATTAACGTCCGAAACATATGGAAAAAATGGCAGTATTCACTATTCCCAATCATGTATGAAAGTCAGTGCCATTGCAGTTGCCGTCCAGACATATTTTGGACATGCACACGGTTCCAAAAATTGCATTCGCACACAGAAATAAATAAGCAATCACCTTTCATTGAGATCTGTTCCTGATTGCAATCAGCACAGCTTATTCTCCCGCAGAGCAATCTGCCAACCTTAAACAAAGGCCTTCGCTCGCAACCAGCCCACGGCGCTTCTGCTCGCGAGAGGCTTCACCTCCGCCGGCGCGTTATTCGTCTGTTCTCTAATAGCTGTGTGTTCTTTAAGAGCTGTAATATGACTGCAGGGACGCTCTAATGACCCACTGAATGAATCTTCATATTGATCACCTTCTCAACCCTTTTAAACCATCGATACCTTTTAGAGCGCCACTTAAGGTTGAGGACACGCGCGACCTCCGTGTTTCTGTGTGTAAATGCAGCCGGACATCTGGCTGGCAGAAGGTGGCTTTTGTACAGACACACTCACAAACACGATTACCCGCCTGCAACACGATTATCTCTTACTAGTTGTCATATATCTTCGTGTCAAGTTGAACACACAGGCGTTTTGAAATGGAAGTCAGCAGTCTTAGGTTGGTGAATGTGACATACTTATCGAGAGGACTGATTAATTGCCTTCATAATGAATCTGCACCTGCAACGCAGAAACAGGCAGTTCCAGGATGAGTTTATTACTTTAAAACATTTGGAGAATGAATGAATGAGCAAGTAAGCAAGCAGATAAATAAACATTTAATAAATCACTTAAAAATATTAAATAAATAATAAATACAAACATAAATATTTACTAAAGGAAAGAAATAAATATTTAAAAATAAATGAAAGATGTATTAAATAAAGGAAAAACAAAAAAATATTTAATAAATGAAAGAAATAAACATCTGATGATATTTAATAAGTTAAATAAATAATATATATTTAATAAATATTAAATAAATACATACATATTTAATACATTAAATAATTAAACATTTAATAAATTAAATAAATAAATATTTACAAAAATAAGTATTAAATAAATAAATAATAAACACATATTTAATAAAGAAAGAAATAAGCATTTAATGAATACTCATTTAATAAATTAAATAATTAAATAAATATTTGATAAATATTAAATAAATAATAATTATTTATTCAATTAAATAATTAAATAAACCCTAAATATTTAATGAATTACATAAATAAATATTTAATAAATAAACAGTAATATTTAATCTAACAATATGTCAATAATTAAATAAAAAATAAATATTTATAATATAAATAAATGTCTAATAAATGAAATAGTAATAATAAATAAACATTTAATAAATATTAATTAAATAAATATGTAATAAATTAAATAAATATTCAAAATTCAAAACTGTTTCTCCTACACCGTGATATATTCCGATTTTGTTCTTTGTTCATTGGAGACTTTTACTGAAGTTCATTTGATAGCTCTAGAACTGTATGAGCAACTCATTTGTGTGTTTTTATTCCTCCTCCGGAATCTGATCCTTCAATAGCCATGTCTCCATCCACATATTTTTGTGCAAATTTTGGGATATCGCATCACAAATCACCAGATGGAAACGCAGAGATGTTCATAAAAACACTTAATTGAGGTGAATAACTTTTGATCCAATAAGAAACTATTTACAGAACAGATCATGTGATTAAATGAATGTTTTCTGTGACGTTCCAAGGTGAATTTGAAAGGAAGCCGCTTGTATTCTAACGTTCTTGTGTTGTTCTGTGATCTTCACTCGGGTTGCATTTTGACAAATTCAGCGGCGTAGCTCGCATGCTGTCCTTGACACACTTTTGCAAGGTGGACACGGTGACCCCGTCAGCTGGTGCCGTCCACCTCCCCAAGGACACTAAAGCCCAGCGCCCCCATCGCATCCATCTTTGCGGCCCGCCGCTTCACGCTCCCCCTTCAAACGCCTTGGGCTCAACCCCTGATAATTCCCCATCCGCCTTTGATTAATGCCTGTTTACTTCGGCAGGTCAAACCATTTCAGTTTGAGGAGGGGAGAAATTATGTGAAAGAAAAGTGCAATTACTCAGGGCTTCAACCTGCCAGCTTCAGGTTAAAGCACAAACTCAGCGAACACTCTCAACGAACACGAGGATGTGCTCAGCTATGTCTCTTTTAAGGATCAACAAACGTTTATTCCGTCAGGAGAAAAAATAAAAACGGACTTCGGCCTTTCCTGTACGCTGGTTTTGCGTTGTTGAGATTACTGAGAAACTATCTGGGACTCTCAAATAAAGAGGGCTGGTAGACTCTATTCCTGATTACAAATTATATGACGAAAATATTGAATAAATTGAATAAATGTAAAGAATATGGTTTAATTAAATATTGAATACATTAAATAAATTAATATCTAATCAATTAATATATAATATAAATACATAGTTAAATATAGAATAATATACATTAAATAAATAAATTAAATAAATATATAATAAATTGTATAAACAGATAAAGATTTAATATATCAACTTATAAGCGAATAAATAACTATTAAGTGAATAATGAATAAAAATCTACTCAATTAAATATCTAATAAATAAATTAAATAAATACATATTTAATAATTAAATAAATAATCAAATTTAGTAAATATCTAATAAAATAAAAAATAAATACTTAATAATAAATATATAATTATTGAATTTCAAAATAAATATATAATCAATTAAATAAGTAAACAATTCAACCAAATAGATATTTATTCAAATTATATAAATACATAATGATTTAATAAATCAACCAAATAAGTATTTAAAAATATACATAAATGTTATTAAATGAAATAAAGGAATGCATATTTAATAAATTAAATAAATAAATATTAAAAATAAATAATGAACAAATATCTAATAAATTAAATAAACATCCAATCAAATGAAATAATTTTAATCAAAATAAATTTCATTACATGAATAAATATATAATCAATTAAACAAATATTAAATATTGTTTTAATTAAATTAAATAAACTCATATTTAATAATTAAATAAATGCTGACATTCAGTAAATATCTAATAAAATAAAAAATAAATACTTACTAATAAATAAATATTAAATTTTAAAATAATATATAATCAATTAAATAAATAAATAATAAATAATATATATAATAAATAATTCAACTAAATAGATATTTAATAAAAATAAATAGTTAATAAATAAATTATATAAATACATAATGATTTAATAAATCAACTAAATAAGTATTTAGAAATATACATAAATGTTTAACAAAATAAAGAAATAAGTAATTCATAAATAAATATGTTTTTAAAATAAATAATAAAATAAAATTAATCAAAATAAATTTCATTTCATGTATAAATACATAATCAATTAAACAAATAAATAAATAAATATTAACAAATTTTTAATATATATATATATATATATATATATATATATATATATAAAATAATAATTTAAATAAACAATTTTGTGATAGACTAAATTATTTATTTATTTAAGTTGTGTCCCGTAAAGTCTGTCTGAAAGATGTGTGTGTGTGTGTGTGTGATCTCACGTACGATCCTGTAAGCGATCGTGAACGACAGAAAGATCACGAATTAATTCTCAGCTGTTTCTCCCACACACCCATGAAGACACCCATTTTCCTGCTCGCACATTCAGACATCGTCGGGATCTCTTGGGAATCTATAGAGCGGTGCTTCTCAACCTTCTC